>JAXIVJ010000899.1:157500-169413 GCA_036785665.1 Chirona hameri
GCCCCGCGCTAAGCATAGCTTGTTGCACAGGCCCTGACCCCTACCATCCGATCGCGCAATTCCTGGTAGCCTGCATAATTTAGAACCGAAAGTTGTACGTGCCCGACATACCTGGCCACCATCCGCCCCGCTCACTGACATCACCTGACCTTGAGTGCGACCGCTGCCACCGGCCTCAAGCCATCCCAGTCAGGAGCAAATAGCGAGCGCCGAATCGACTCGAACCCGGGCTGTCCCTATCTGGGAAGGTGAGAAACCCAGCGCTCTCCCACTGAGCTATAAGGGCGGACAAAAATATGAATAGAAGCTTTTTTTTAAATTGAGACTCGATCAATTGAATACCATACATGTTGCATAAGATAATGCAGAAAAATAAGTCAAAAGGTCAATATTTCTCTTTAATCGCTTTAGGCCGATTTCCGACCATTGAAGTTCACTCAAATACTGTTGCAGTTGCAATGCACGAGTGAAGGACAGGGGTGTGAAAAGGTGTTTGTGCCTTGTGGCTAAATCGAAACGTCAATTAGTCCCTCTCGAAAAACGTGTTGCATCTTACTTGCTTACATATTGAGTGCATGTGCACTCATGTGCGTGGGCGTCTGCACCCCATAGGCATAGGCGTAGTAAATGGGGGCAGGGGGCCATGCCCCTCATTTTTTGGTGAGAATTTGTGCTTAAACCTTATATTTGGTTAAATAGGGATTTTTAGACACTTTAAAGGTAGACCAAGACAGGAAGGGCTCAAATCTGCAAATACATATTGCACATAGATAGGTAATGGGTTCTTCACAAAGCAAGATCGAAGTTTCACTGCCCTTCTCACTTTTCGGGACGTTCGTGAATCAAAATAAGGTCAAATGATGATGATCTGCCCCCCCCCCCCCCCCCTAGCGGGGCGTGTTCGGATGAATACCCCAGCGATGCGCGGGTTAACGGGTTAGCGGGTTATTTGCCGAAAATATTAATGTATGTATTAACGGAGTGTCACTATCCCACACCGATGCGACGGCGAAATATCCCATGTAGCCGGAGTCCGGCCAACAGAGCTGGTGTTGGCCTGCCAGCTAGGCTGTACCGCACAGCAAATCTGTAATGCGGAGCAGTAGGTTTAGATGATCCGCAATGGGTGCGGATGCTAAGCGATACATTGCAATGGGCTGTTGCCACCGGCCCCGGACCGATCCTGCCTACGGACGTATAAATATGTATCTCAAGTCGACCAGCCTGGCAGAATGCCGAAAATGCCAGCATTAAACGCTGAAACATTAAAATCACAAGCGTCACAGACCTCTCCCGCTCCAGCGACCTTCTACATAACACAAAAGAACGCTTTTGAATCACTAATTTGTCACTGCCGAGATGTTCGCGTGCACGAACAGCCAAGCAAAGTGCCATCCAGCCGGTGCAGGTCACCTTGAAAAAGTCTTGAAATTTGTTTATACGGGGTATTTTTAGCTGAAAAACGGATGACATTTGTTTGGACGATAGATGGATATCTGTCGAGAAACAGACATGTTTCTCTTTTCGCCTTCATGGCCTTAAAAACTGCATGACAATATATGACGTCATGCATATGGCAGCTTGGATATGGAAGCTACTGCAAACAATAATGGCGGATTTTAAACATATATATGCAGGCTGCTTGTAACGTAAACAACCGTTGTGAAATTGGCAGAATGGAGTGAGTTTCTGTTTGATTTTTAAAGTTTCAAGTGGTAGATAAACCTATCGCTGAAATACTGGCATCGTAAAAATACTCGGTGCTTTTTCGATACTCGTGGTCGATTGTGAGTTTATATACTCCAAGAAGTACGAGGGAAGAGTTCGCTTGTAGTTTGATCTATTTAATTTTACCCTCCTACTCCCTGCTGCCCATTTTAGTGCAGTAGTCCATGATCAACAACAGTGGAGCTATTGAGAATATTGACACAAATGCTGGAACCTATTTTTTTAGTATGTACCTAATTGTGTTGGTGTGAAGTTATCTATTCTTGTGATTCTGGGTCCTCCATTTCATAGTGGATGATTTGTGGATGTGCGAATAAATACAGCTATGCTGGAAACCTTTCGTGTCTTCAGTTTTGGAATTGGTTGAGTTTCTGCCCGAACGAGACACACCTTCCTAGTGATCCGGAGTCTGGCGGTCTGATCTGATCGGACACAGATCTAAGGTCCCCAGACCTACCTCCGATCGGATTTAGGGTCGCGTCGCATTGGGTCATTCAGTAGGCAGTTCTCAGTCAAGAAGGTTGAGACGGCAAACACACACTCGAATCTCGCCACCATATATCAATCTGCCGAACAGCCCATGGCATGGCCATAATGCATCTCCAACGGGAAAACAGCTTTATTGACGTTCATGAGCTTTATTGACAAGTCGCAAAGGTGCGGTGCTAGTGTAGGTGGTTTGGCGTCTTGTCACCACTCTCGACGAACTTTCACCACACTCTGGCGCTCCCATCCTCAAGGGTGACGGTTTCCGAAGCATCTTCTGCAAAACAAAAGAAAAGCAGGGCACGACGGTACGGTACGGTACGGTACGGTACGGTACGGTACGGTACGGTACGGTACGGTACGGTACGGTACGGTACGGTACGGTACTGTACGGTACCCACAGCGACTGATGGCATGGAGTGTATAGCGACATCATGGTCCAGTGTTTATCTAGCTGGTTAATAAATTAATTTCAGGAGATAAAAAAATACATAAATAACTTGATTCTTACTTCTTATGTTTTCCTTGTAAAATATCTACCTTATTTTCATTATATTTTTTAGAACCACAATCAAGCAATCATTTCCATTAAACAAATATATAAAACACCTGGTCTGTGCCAAAAAATCAGTTTGATGACCAATGATTTATCAGGTCAGCAGACACTTACTTGAAAATCGTTGCGCTCAACTCATGGCCGCACACGCTGATACAACAATTTCGTGCTTTCGGTCCCCGGGCTTCTGATCCCGACACTGAGACTCAACCCACGGTTAAAAGCTGTGCAAAACAAGGTAACTTAACTTTTAAATACAAATACTAACTCAATCCACCGTCCCGATGGTAATCACAATCGGTACTATTTACTAATGACAATGGTTACGGCTAGTTTGCGGCGTATGACGTATGAATCTGTGTATGACGCAATTCTGAAGCTCCACACATCATACTACCGGCGAAGTTTCGCGGACCCGAAACAGAGTCTTCTAAAAGGGGACCACCATAGTCCGTGTCGAAATTACTTAGCGTTGCGAGGCAGTAGCGGATCTAGGTTTCGAGTTGGGGGGGGGGGGATTTCGTTCCGTTTCGTCAGCGAAAAACTGTTGGCCGGAGGGAGAGGGTGGCGTCGGGTCGTCAGCGCAAAGATTCGTTGAGGGGAGGGGGTGGCGTCGAATCGTCATCGCGGAAAGTCGTTGAGCGGGGGGTTGACGTCGGGGCGTCAGCACGAAAGAGTCGTTGAGGGGGGAGAGGGGCAAATCACGCCTTCCCGGAGCAAAGCAAATCACAACCTGCCGGGACGGTTTGGGGGCGGGGGCAAAAACACGCGTTCATCCCTATTATATCCCTATATCATCCCTATTTCCAGACTGAGAATGTTATAAAAATAGTTTTAAAAAAGTTTTCAAGAGATAAAAAATCTCAACTTTGCCAAATAAAACGCAAATTCCAGCAAATTATCTATTGTATAATCAAGCCAGGTAATTTGGGAAATCAGCCTCAAGGTCACAGAGTGACCTGCTGGGGTCATGCTATGCATCATTGAATACAGCTCAACGAGACACATATAATGCCGTTGAGCTAAGCTCTCTAGCACGATTGTGTGCAAAGTTAATCTTTCCAATTTCTTACCATCGAAGGCCAATGTATCGAAGTCGATTCTGGCAAGAAAAAATCCTAATTGTAAATGGCCACAATAGAAAATCACGTGATCTGAGATCTAAGATCACATGTAAAAATTCCACAATTTTCGTAGTTTCGAAAAATAATTTGTATCACATTAATATATTGTTCCTGACGATTCTGATGATTTATAGGTTTATATGACTCGCATGATTTAGATGGAAGATATTGCCCTCTGAAAATTAGAGTTTTGCACGACAACGAAGTTGCCCAAGGCTGCAACTCGAAAACCGTTTGACGGACGGAGCTGACAATTTCATGTGAATCTACGGCCCAGATAACATGGAACAAAATAAAATGCTTCACTGCAACAATAGAGCTGCTAGACATGAAACATTTCAGTATGTATTGTCTGATTTTTTTTAAATACAAATAACCATTTTTACTCAGATTCAAGATGTTTCTGGATTTTCAAGTCTGGATTTTTTTTTTTTTTTTTTTTGGGGGGGGGGGGGGGGGGGGGGCATACGTTTGCCTACCTATTTCTCTTCTTTTTTTTTGGGGGGGGGGGGGGCAATTGACCATTTTGCCCAACCGTAGATCCGCCACGTTTCGAGGTAATTCTTTCACCACAACCCATTTTTCGATCTGCTCTACAAATCTGCTATCTCAGTTCAAAACACCATGTTAAAGGTGAACTATTCCCTTTAATGAGACATTGCAACTGTACCACTTCAATCATATGCCGAATTTCGCACACTCTGAAGTTTAATTTACACCTAAACAGGCTTTCTAACATGCACGCAACTGTTATTTCATTGATAAACTTCATGCTGGAGATGAAGTATTTTATTTACAAGTAATATGCGGATTCTCTCATCATATCGACTGCCATACCAATCGTCGGACATTGCAGACAACTGAATAGGATAGTGCAACAATCGGCCTACAATTAAAGATTGGTTTTAATGTTCGAGAATGTGATAGCAGTTACTGTTTTTCGAGCATGCATATATCTTTATGACCAGTAAAACGCCTTTTTGGGCGATGACCGAGCGGGCGCGCACTGGTAAAGCTAAAACAGGTTTGAAATATGAAACGGTACGGGAGCACACGTAGTAGTAACACATTGTCCTTTTAGTCCTCCATACACATTGCCAGGCTTCCATGCATGCCAACATACAAATTCAGTTTTATTAAATTGTACATGATCTCCTTTCTCGAATCCGCCAAAAGAGAGCGCGTCCTGAGTGACTGCATGCTTCAGCGTATACAAAAACGAATGCTTGGATAAATCAAGCCATTTTTTTAATTAAGAATGATTTTTGTTAATTTCGATGTCTGCGGGTGCCACGCATTCCCGCAGCGTGGTGCGCGTGGTGCGCGTGGTGCGCGTGGTTCGTTCTGATAGGGATAACCATCCCTATCAGAACGAACCATAACAAAATCAAAAACTGATTTGATGGTCCTATCCAATGGTGAAAACCCGATCTCAATCGGAGCAGTGGTTGCAAAGTTATTAGCTTCCGAAAAGCGTCTGTATGGCCGGGTCGGGCTGGGTCGGGCCGGGTCGGGCCGGGTCGGGCCAGGTCGGGCCGGGTCAAATGTAAGTTTGTCTAGTAAGTTGACGAGAAACTTCGGTAATTATAGGAAAACCCTAAGTTTTTTTTTTCATCTGCGACTTAGCTTTGAACAATTTATATTTCCCGGAACTTTCACAATGGCCGCCTGTCATCAATGGGCTATGATCAGAGTCAGGCTGGAAACACCGATCTTGTTAGCTTATCTCGGACTATCCAAGACTTTTTGCTGCATATCTGACTTTAAACTAGTTAAGTTGGGAATTTGTCCCGGGAAAGTTCTGGCGGAAAATGAAAAGGGTTGTATAATAACACGACGACTGTAAATGACATGGAAAGCACCCGATGACTGAATTAATTTAAAAAAAAAGAATCGCCATATCAATTCGCTTCCAGATTTCCTCGGAGATTAAAAACCCTTCCTAATAAAACGCGGGATGGAAAACTCCATTCCTTTTAGTGACACATCGTCGGCTTAATTACCATCCCGAACTCGTTTAACTTGGTGAACGATTTGAAATACCTGACAAAAACAGCACAAGTCATAGAGGTAATGCCTTCATCGCTGTTTGTATTGTGTGAAGCACGCTTAAATGAGGAAGTTATAGTAGAAGTTTAAGCATGTTAAAATGTCTGCCATTGGCTTTTTGCCTCCAGCTATGGTCGCCTTAGCAATTGTTTGCCGTCTTGCTCGAAATGATGATGCAATGAAGTGATCTTTGAATGTAATTACTAAAGCCTTTCCTTTGGAGATTCCCCTTTTCAGTGTCATTATTGCAGGATTCAGCCAAGTTATCTAACAGACAAGAATGTTCCCAGTGAAAGATTATCGGTATATTTAACATCGGTTTCGTCTCGGCAGATCCGCCATTGACTGGGGGGGGGGGCGTTTAATGCCCCCTGATTAATTTTCGCAATAGCTAAAAAACTAATAGCTCTATCAACGTAAAACTTCGGGTACCTTCTTAAAGATCATTGTTACGTCTAGTGTGCAAAAATGAAGAAATTTCGTCGAATCTTGTTCGAGTTATATAAAATTTAGTGACGTCACTACGCACGAGTTTTACACCAAAATCAGCTCAATTTTGCCAGGCTGTACAAATGCCACATTTGAAGCAAAATGCAATCGAAAACGCCAAAATATAGCAAATTGCAAAGGCTATCTCGGCTGACTGGCTATCTCGGATTAGGAAAATTTTAGTTTTTGACCCCAAAAAAAACTAAAAACAAACGTTTTTTGGGGAGGAAATTATCCCAAAATCAAAATTTTCTAAAATATTCAAAAACCGAAAGATATGACAGAGAACCATATATAGGCAACTACTATACCAAATTTCAAACAGATATCTTCATTTTTGACTGATTTATGGCACCTAAAGTATGTCATCTTTATGGCATCTAAAGTATGGTAACTCATGACGTCATATTTTGAAATTTCGTTTTTTGTTTGTTTGTACTGACCAGATACAGACAAATGCATGCCAGCACTGTATTCCTGAGAGAAAACTGGTCCATAAACATGCCTTCTTTATTTATATTTATCAATTTCAAATTGTGTCCTTCAGTGACCTGAACTTGACCTGAACTTGACAATAACTTCACGTAAATTAATTCAGTTCGTAAACTTACTATCACTATTGAATTCCCCGTGGCAAATAACCCACAAGACATGTGTTGCATGACTTTCGTAGATATTTTGCGCATAGTGAACTTGTATGACCTGACCTTGCCTTGACCTTTGCCAACAATCTCACTTTAGCCCATGTGTATAATGCCATTGGCAACACTTTGGGTGATCATGGTCGTAATCGATGGCTTTTGCTGGAAAGTATGGCCCATTGAATTCCGCCTTGCGCGTCTCGCTGCAATCATTGGTCCGGAAGATAACCAGGGGACGTTTAACGCCCCCCCCCCAGTCAATGGCGTTCGGCTGAGAATCGGCGTTCGGCGTTCGGCCAATGCCGGGTTAAAGTCAGTAACGGAAACTAACAATGACCTGTATATTGTGCCTTGCTTGTATACTTTCGTGTGCCATAAAGCAGGGACGCAGGAACGTCACAAAAAGTGTGTGGGGGGGGGGGGGCAGTGGCGCACGCAGGATTCCATTTCGGGGGTCAGAGCCCTAAGAGCGGGCCCCCTTGTGTGCGGGCCCTTCCGTTTTTTTTAGAGAACTTCGCGGATTTCGGTCACTTGTTTTTTAGCTGGCCCCCTACATCATGGGATCTGAGACATGATAATATTGTTTTGTCAATGTCGTGTAAGGTGACTGCGTGTGCTGCTGATGTGCGAATTTTAGGTGCGTGTGCTACTGATACCATGTGCGGTACAACTGTCGAGAGTTGACGAAATGAGGTCAATGACAACACGCAGTAGTGGTGCACCGATACGATATTTTCGTAGCAGGTATGTGTGATCAGTTGGCGCGATACATGGCTGATTTTTACAACATACAGCATCGCAAAAAAAATGTCGAGACGGTCTCGCGCATGATTTGGGAAGGCATAACCAACGGATCCAGGGTCTGGTGTCAACCAGTTGCTGCATAGCTCTCTGGAAGCTGCGCACAGGTTTTCTGGAGTTTGGTCAAAATGCTATCCTTTTTTCCTTCATTTTTATCAAGCACGGGGAACAGATCAAACCTACCAGAAACGAGCCCGTATCAAGAATATGCAAGGACTGGGCCCTGTTGTGACCGGGCCCTCGTCCTGACCGGGCCCCATATCACGCCTTTGCCAGCACCGGGTCTTGCCTCGATCGGGCCTGACCAAGAACGGCCCCGTATCAATAATTTGGCAAGGACCGGGCCCTGTTGTGACGGGGCCCTCGACCTGACCGGGCCACATATCACGCCTTTGCCAGCACCGGGATCGGGCCTGACCAAGACCGGACTCCTACCAGAAACGGGCCCGTATCAAGAATATGCAAGGACTGGGCCCTGTTGTGACCTGGCCCTCGTCCTGACCGGGCCCCATATCACGCATTTGCCAGCACCGGGCCATTGCCGCGATCGGGCCTGACCAAGACCGGACTCCTACCAGAAACGGGCCCGTATCAAGAATATGCAAGGACCGGGCCCTGTTGAGACCGGGCCCTCGTCCTGACCGGGCTCCATATCACGCCTTTGCCAGCACGCCCCCCCCCCCTTGCCTCGATCAGGCCTGACCAAAACCGAGCCCCAGCCAGGTATGGGTCAGAATACGGGCCCCTCAGAAATTTCTGGGGCGGGGGGGGGGGGGGGGGTCAGCCATTGTCCTAGCATTGGGAAATTTTGGTTGAAAACGACACCCTATGGATACCATTTTTCCACTATTTTTCCCAAGTTTTCCTCTTAATTTTCCACTCCTTATTCTAAAATGTATTGGATAATTTTAACTACATACTGATTTATGGATGTAATGATAGGACAAGACAGGGTACTGGGCCAGAGTCCGGTACCCCCGGTACAGGTCAGAATTGGCATAGGTAATAACTAATTCTAGTGAGCGGGTAATTGGGCTGAATACAATAGTTTTTGGTTGAATTTTCCGCTCTTTATGCTTATTTTTCTAGCCATAATTTTCCACTCTTTATGCTTTTTTTTTGCCATAATTTTCCACTCCGTGCCCAAGCTCCAAAGCAATCCTAGGACCCTGGGGTCAGCTGACCCCCTTTGACCCCCCCCCCCTGCGTGCACCACGTTGTACTGCCCCCAGGGGGGGGGGGGGGGGGGGGCAGTGCAACTTTGATCTTGTCTTGAGAGAAACCCAACCCCCTATGCAAGATTTCTTTGCATATTTGGGCTCTTCTCGCCTTGGCGAACCTTTTGCTATCAAAAATTGTACTCACCAAGCAAAATAAAAGATTGTAGCACACAAAAGAGGGCCGAAAAGTGGGGGCATTGCCCCCCCCCCACCCCCTGCCCCTCCCCCTCCCTCTCCCCCTGTTCCTACGCATATGCCATAAAGTCAACGTTAGGGTTAGGCGCTTCGAAGTTTCGTGTTTAAGCACTCAGAAACAAACGTCAGAGCAGCTTCTGAACACCGCTAATATCCTTCCTGAGGAGCGAGGGCACCATCACCACCACCAGCGGCTTTTGAGCGTGACGTCACGATCACCCCTTCATTTTCAGAGCTCGGGATGATCGTCCGACCACAGTGGGCCCGCTGCGCCTCAGCAGCCGCCGATAAAGCAGATCACTCGGTCTCTGGGGGACGGCGGCGCGGCCGCTCCACACAATTAGCGTCTGTCGGCTGCGGGGCGGCCCGGCGGCGGCGGCGGCCCGGCGGCGGCACATCAGAGCAGGGCGCCGCGGACCGGCCACCACCGATCACCGCTGTCACCTGCACGGCGGCCGGCGGCGCGCGGCCCGGCCGACAATGGGCCGGAGGCGCAGCACGCCAATCGCCGGCCGCCGCCGCCAGCGGCACGCTAATGAATTCATTCCGGACAGCGCGCCGGACCGGCCCGGATGGCCCGCTAATCTGCCGCGTGTCACCGGCAGGGGGCGACACTCGAGCCGCTGCCGCCACCGGTGCTCCCCGGCGCTCCCCCCGAGTCCAGAACCGAATCACGGGCGGGGGAGTCTGCTCTCTCCATCGCTGGCGGATCCAGGGGAGGGGGGAGGGGGCAGGGGTAAAAGCCCCCATCCCAAGCTCGAAAGGGGCGGCAATAGAAATTAGCCCCCTCAAAATTCGCTGAACCTGGCGATGAAAAATGGGTTCTGCCTGCGAAAAAAATAACTTCTTTCGAAAGAAAGAAATCTTGTTTTTGCCTCAGTCGTGTTTCCTCTATTTGGTAGCATTTTGGTAGCAGTAGGTATAGGGAAAGTGGCGCGTCTGACGCTATTTTGGAGTGATTCACAACCAACGTAAGTTATAATTTTACACGCAGCGCGCGTCGTAGCCTCTGGTCTCCTGCTGCCTGCTGGATGGCAGAGAAGCGCGTGAGTGAATTTCCTTGCATAGGTACCTATGTTGTATGGAATCCCTGGCAGATCCAAAGAGGGTGACAGGACAAAAGCCCCCCCCCCCCACAACATTCCAAACTCGACAGGGGCGGCAATAGAAATTAGCCCCACCCCCAAAATCCGGTGAAACTGACGATGAAAATGGGCACTGCCTGCGAACAAATAACTTCTTGCGAAATAAATATATGTTTTTGCCTCATTCGTGTTTCCTCTATTTGCTAGCATTTTAGTAGCAGTAGGGATAGGGAAAGTGGCGCGTCTGACGCTATTTTGGAGTGATTCACAACCAACGTAAGTTATAATTTTACACGCAACGTCGCAGCCTTTGGTCTCCTGCTGCCTGCTGGGTGGCAGAGGAGCGCGTGAGTGAATTTTCTTAAATAGGTAACTATATTGTGTGGAATACGTCTACTATTAAGTAGGGTAATTAGGTTCAGTTAAAAATCCCAACGTTCTTCTTGTTGTAGCTGGGGCATTGCACGACAAATCGACAAAAAAAACAAAGTGCAAAATGACACCGTCATGTCACCGATTATGGCCAAAATTGGTATAAGGGGTAACCTGGGGCGCTAAAGTGAGCTGTGCATGTTGTATTGCAATGCAAGCAGTGGTTCAGGAGATATTTCCTCGGGCATTTTTATAAGGTCACGGTGCAGGTCACTTTGTCAGCCCATATGACGGGGAATTTATGAAGCAATATAGATGTATTATATGTATGTCGTTTGAATGGCAATGGGCTGTTTTATAACATGGTCATGTTGATTTGTTCATTTTCAAAGATTTCAAAATTTAGTACGTTTTCGAAATTGTACAATTTTTTGGATACCTTCTCTCAAACGTGCTTTTAATTTTTCGCTATGCTATTTTTACGTGTAGGGACGTGTTAATTAAGTGAAGAAATAAAATTGAGGGATATTTACCTCCAAATATCTCACATTTTTTTCCCATTTTACACGCTATTTTTTATATAAAAGATATGTCATTCGCTAATAACTTTTGACTGAATAAAACTAGAATGCTACGGTAAACCATTTTGCTGTTCTCATCAAGACGAGTTGAATGCTCTGCAGCATGACCTCTTTCTAACATTTGATGACCTTGTGTGACAATGTCTCAGTTTGCTTTATAATCAACGATCGCACTTATTTGAATACCAATGAGTTCCTATCTTCAAGACAAGTTCAAAGATATATAAAATCACCGTGTAGGTCAAATTTGGAATGGTGACATTGCGCCGTGACCTTGACCTTAGATCAAGGTCATCAAATGCTAGAAAGAAGTCATGCTGCACAGCATTCAACGCGTCTTGATGATAACAACAAAATGACGTTTACCGTGCCCTTCTAGCTTTATTCAGTCAAAACGTATTTAGCGAATAACTAATTTGTATATAAAATAGCATGTAAAATGGCAAAATTTGAGATATTTGGAGGAAAATATCCATCAATTTTATTTTTGCACTTAGTTGACACGTCCTTACATGTAAGAATAGCATAGCGAGATAAAAAACAACCGAAGTCCTCAAAGGGAAAAATGGGTGTACCTTTTAGGTCA
>JAXIVJ010000900.1:0-132500 GCA_036785665.1 Chirona hameri
ATATATATATATATATATATATATATATATATATATATATATATATATATATATATATATATATATATATATATATATATATATATATATATATATATATATATATATATATATATATATATATATATATATATATATATATATATATATATATATATATATATATATATATATATATATATATATATATATATATATATATATATATATATATATATATATATATATATATATATATATATATATATATATATATATATATATATATATATATATATATATATATATATATATATATATATATATATATATATATATATATATATATATATATATATATATATATATATATATATATATATATATATATATATATATATATATATATATATATATATATATATATATATATATATATATATATATATATATATATATATATATATATATATATATATATATATATATATATATATATATATATATATATATATATATATATATATATATATATATATATATATATATATATATATATATATATATATATATATATATATATATATATATATATATATATATATATATATATATATATATATATATATATATATATATATATATATATATATATATATATATATATATATATATATATATATATATATATATATATATATATATATATATATATATATATATATATATATATATATATATATGTATATATATATATATATATATATATATATATATATATATATATATATATATATATATATATATATATATATATATATATATATATATATATATATATATATATATATATATATATATATATATATATATATATATATATATATATATATATATATATATATATATATATATATATATATATATATATATATATATATATATATATATATATATATATATATATATATATATATATATATATATATATATATATATATATATATATATATAAAGCATGTTTCTGGACCAGTTTTGCCTCAGAAATGGCGTGGTGACGTTCATTTGTTCGCAGCTGGTCATAAATAACACAAAACAAAATTGACAAAACAAATACGTCATGAGTTACCCATAGGTACTTTAGAAGCCATAAGTCAGTCAAAAATGGTGATATTTTTTTAAAGTTGTGCTTGGGAATTGCCCATTTGTGGTTCTCTAATATATTTCCCTTTTTAATATCTTTGAAGAAAAAAATTGTAGGCATTAATTTTTTGGGAGGGGGGTCAAAAAAAAATCCAGAACTCCGAGATAGCCATTTAGTAGCCCTTGCCATTTTTTGCGTTTTTTTTATTGCATTTGTCTTAAAATGACGTTGACCTTTGACCTTTGTGACCTTTGTACCTTTGTACGGTAAAATGACCTTTGCACGGTCTGTTAAATTTTAGCTGATTTCTTCGTCAAACTCGTGTGTAGTGACGTCACTAATTCGATATTTCTCAAAGATTTTTTTCGACGAAATTGCTTCATTTTGCACAGAAGACGTAAAATTGATGTGATAAAAGGTATTTAAAGTTTCATGTTGATAGCGCTGTTGGTTTTTAAGCTATTGCGGAAGTTCGTCAGGGGGAGGGTAAACGCCCCCAGTCAATGGCGGATTAATAACAATGTATAATTTGGCTGCTTATCAATCATCTCAACATAATTGTTTGAATGCACAACTATTTATTTTATGAATATTACTGCCCGTTGGAACGATATCAATGGACTATGGAAAAACCAGAGTAAGTGTGACTGTTCGTAGACAAGAACAGGTGAAAGGCAAATAAGTGATCTCAACTTCCAAGCCTCCCCCGTCAAATTTCCTTAGACGAGTCCCTGCCTAGAAATGATTTTGGGAGCCTACACCAGAGTAGGTGTCATCCCTTTGGACTTCCATGACTCGAAGTCCTAACAGGCCTTGTTCGAAACTATCCCGATAACGCTGTGCCAGCGGCATAAGCTTGGAATGCTTGATTTGTTTAGTAGGCAAAATGGCATAAAAGCAAAGGGAGACAAGTTAAATGTTTTAATTTGCATGCGAAGTCGCTTAATGCCAAACGAAAATTTTGTCTTCATTTGAGATCTAAAGAAGAAAATGTTTACTAGTAAACGAGCCACCACAGACAAATACGTATGGTGAGGTAGTTTCCTCCTGGGACAACACAACGCTTGCTAGATAAGGAGTAGCTTCAGAAGGAACATTTTGCCGCGCAGAGCCAGAAAGGCGCTAACCTAAAATATACCAATGTGAATGTCTTCGTAAAAAGACAGTCATTCAAATGAAGTTCCTTACGACTCAATAATTCACCTACAAACTGCACACGAACCTGCGTGTTGTGACTGTACGTTTTCCACACCGAATACTCTGACTTCCCATGTTTCGTTCACGTCACTGCATGCGGCGCGCAGACCGACGTCAGTGACAACTTGGCACCGTGCCAGAGGCGGTAATAGCCCCGGGCGAGCGTGTCAAGGTCATGGGCACGGCAAACAGCTGTCGCACCACGCCGGGAGGGGGAGCGCGAGAATATGGGCGGGGTCATACTCTACAACGCTGCAGTGCCTCGGAGAACTTAAAGGGATATTGCCACCTCCGGAGGATTTCTAAAAACAACTTAAATGAATGGTGGGGATCAACAATCGTGTATGCTCAAGCTCCAACTTGCTCCTGCATACGGGTCGTTGGAAGGGTTCGGAGGGCTCAAACTACGGGAGATGCACCATTGGAAAGCTGAGCTCACACAGAATTCAGCGATGTAAATTTTTTCAAAAATCTGTCGAGGGCCTTCTTTTAAAATCGACATTTTGTCCGAATTCGCGCCCCTTTCGTTTGGCCAGGGCTATCGCGTATGGTATGGCGAAAATGCAGACCAATGGCATGTCTACCGATTCGTCATGCTCTGCACAAGGTCTCATAGAATGCAAAGCCTTATATGACCAAAACCGAAACCGAACCGAGTTTGATCGAAAACCAAACAAAGATGGTTTGGTTGGTTGCACGACTGCATCAAAGCCAAGCGCTCCCGGTGTCGGCACTAAGGCGCACTTACGCCCGCGCCTCACACGCAGAATCGCCCCTCGCGACACGCGAGCTGAGTGCTGCGCGCCGCCGACCCGGCTTACGGAGCGGGCCCTCGGCCATTCACGGAGAAACGGTGCATCGCATGTTGAAAACCCTAGCTCTGTCCACTAGCTCAACTATTCAAGGAGATCGCGACAAATTTCCAGCCACCTCCGATCGCTACAAATGGTACTTTTAGACAATTGTATGCACCATATTTGACAAACGTAGCCTCTGACCGGGACTGGGCGCCGGCCCGGCTCGACCAACTTCGAGGCTGTACACGATGTGACGTCAGAGGCCACAGCGCGGCTGGCCGGTCAGGGTCAGGTCATGACCGACGGCGGCCGCGCTGTGGCCAATGACGTCACATCGTGTACATCCTCGAAGTTAGCCGTGCCGGGCCGGCGGCCAGTCCCGGCCAGAAGCTACGTTTGGCAAATATGGTGCATACAATTGTATAAAAGTACCATTTGTAGCGATCGGAGGTGGCTGGAAATTTGTCACGATCTCGTTGAATAGCTGAGCTAGTGGACAGAGCTAGGTTTTTCAACATGCGATGCACCGTTTGTCTGTGACTGGCCGAGGGCCCGCTCCGTAAGCCGGGTCGGCAGCGCGCAGTGCTCAGCTCGCGTGTCGCGAGGGGCGATTCTGCGCGTGAGGCGCGGACGGGAGTGCGCCGTAGTGCCGACACCGGGAGCGCTTGGCTTTGATGCAGCCGTGCAACCAACCAACCATCTAATGGCTTTGCATTCTATGAGACCTTATCGTGCAGAGCATGACGAATCGGTAGACATGCCATTGGTCTGCATTTTCGCCATACCATACGCGATAGCCCTGGCAAAACGAAAGGGGCTCGAATTCGGACAAAATTTCGATTAAAAAAAGCCCTCGACGGATTTTGAAAAATTTACATCGCTGAATTCTGCGTGAGCTGAGCTTTCCAATGGTGCATCTCCGGTAGTTTGAGCCCTCCGAACCCTTCCAACGAACCGTGATGCAGCACCTAAAGCAGGGTATCGTCAATTTGTTTTTTTCTGACTCCAAAACGTTGGTCCCAGCTGTGCTCAGTCATGCAGTCATGCATGATGGCTGCTTTTCATCCAGTTTGGCTGTGAAATTGGCACCCGCCCAAAGCCGAAGCGTCCGAATTCGCCGAAACTTGACCTTGAAAAGTCCATGTGTTACAAGGTATTGGTCACAAATCTCCTACGGACCCAAAGTCGAGCCATAGCCATTCTTGCTGTTTTATTCATGTTTTATTATGAAAGAGGCTATGGTTGTTGAAAATATAATTAACTATACGCATTTTAATTTTAAAGTGCACTGACGGAATGGTGATGTTGAGTTTTCAATATTCAAAAGCAAATCATAGTCCGCAAGAAGTGATTCTAAATAGTGATGAAGCGACTCCAATTTTACGAATGTGTGACAATCATGTGTGGGGCAAATGTATTTTTTATCTAATGGGGGGGGGGGAGTTTCGGGAACCAAATTTTGCAGGTGAAATCGGACACGCTTAATCTACCGATACACACCAAAAACTCCATATTGGCCTGCGAGGTGGCAATATCCCTTTAAAGGGAATAGGTCACCTTGAAAGTTGTCTTGAAATTCCACCATACGGTGCATCTTGAGCTCAAAACTACGAATATGACTTTGGTTTGGACAACTGATGGAACCGAGACCAAAAGTTTGCATGTTTGCAAAGTTTGCGGAGCGGCTCGCCTACAGCCCGGCCGAGTTCCAGCGGGCCGCCCTGCCGCCTAGGTTCGAGTGGGGACGCCAGCACGACTGCTCGGAGTTCCTCAGGTACCTTCTGGATGCGATACACGAGGAGAAGCCAGCCCCTGCATCACCCGCCGTGCCGTCCGCTCCGGCCACCGTCCCGCTGCCGGCCCGGTCTGCCACCGCTCCCCGCGCCAAGGACGACACTAGCGTGCCGGGTCTGGTGGCGGCGGCGGGCCTGCCGCGGCCCCGGCGCCGGCACCGCTCCTGCGACACCGGCCCGGCTCCCGGCGGACCACCGCTGGTGCCGCTCTCGGACCTGGTTAGCGATGATGTGGTGATGGTCGAGGTCGATGGAGCCGCACCTGGTCGTCTCGCTGGTACGGTTTGAGTTCGACCGGCGGACCGGCGCGCTGCGGAAGGTGCTGGCGCGGTGGGCATGACTGGCGCCGGTGAGCCGGCCGTGTCGCTGGCCGGCCAGCAGCCCGCCCAGTATAGCCTGTATGCAGTCATCGTGCACGCCGGTCACTCGATGGACGCCGGTCATTACTTTTCGTTTTGCCGCGCGTCCTGCGGTGGCGACGGGGCCGGCCCGGACGGCAGTGACGGCGGCTAGTGGCGGCTGGACGATACCTTAGCGACGCCAGTGACAGCGGCGGCCGCGCTCGGCCGACCACGGCGATCTTCTGATGCCGCCTTCACACTGCTGTACCGGCTGGCGGGGACGGCGGGGGGCGGCGGCGGCGGGTGGGCGGCCGCCTGCGCTGACGGCGCTGCCCGACCCGCTGCGGGCTGCCGTGGACCGGGACAACGCTGTGTACCGGCGGGAGCGGCAGAGCTACTCTTGGCAGAGCCGGCCGTTAACGCGCTGCCGCTGCCTCAGGACGGTGACAGTGGGCAGGACGGACCAAGCTCTAAGCTCTTAAGTTGAAACTGTAGCGCATGTGGGGGAGGGTTGAGAATTATATGTCGAGTGTTGTTTGCTTTGTTGTGAATGTTGTTACATGTCACTTGATAGGATGCTGTTTCTAATGTTTTTTTCTTCTTTCTGCGCATCGCTAACTCTTCTCGTTTTTTTGTTTGTTTATATATGACAATATATATTTGCATATTTAAAAAAAACTGGACATATGTGGAGAAAGAAGTAAGTTTCTCTTTGTATTTCACGAGAAATCGTACAATGACAGCTGGCGTCCTAGCTCCGCCCCGTTCCGCCTGACGCCAAGTAGTCTCTGACAAGGGGCAGCAGCGCCGCCCGGGCGGCTGAACGGATATTAACGAGGCGTCGTGATCAGAGACTACGTGCCAGAGAGTGTACCTGGCTCCGGCGGCGAGCGTTCATGTCCCGATCGTGGCCCGGAACAGCGGACATGAAATCGGGCCCACTAGTCCTGTGTCGAAATTACTTAACGTAGGGAGGTAATTCTTTCACCACAACCCATTTTTAGATCTGCTCTACAAATCTGCTATCTCAGTCCAAAACCCCATGTTAAAGGTGAACTATTCCTGTAAGAAGGATATGTGGTCTGCGCATCAGCCGTTTCAGTCATACTCTACAACGCGTTGTTGTTGTTGTTTTCATCCGCAAACCTTTTTTAAAAAGAAATCTTGATAATGTAACAGCAACCATTAGGGCGGAGGGGGCGGGGGGCGAAGGCGGCGCCCGCCCGCCCCCGCCCCCGCCCCGCCCCCCCCCCCCCCCCCCCCCCCCCCCCCTCCGCGCCTCGTAAGCAGACCAATTCCGCGCCGAAGGCGCGGAAATAGGCCCCTCTGGCCAGTGACGGCGCCCCTCTGACCATTGACGGCGCCACTCTGGCCAGTGACGGCGCCCCTCCGGCGAGTGACGGCACCCCTCCGGCCAGTGACGGCACCCCTCCGTCTAATGACGGCGCCCATCTGGCCAGTGACGGCGCCCCTCCGGCTAATGTCGGTGCCCCTCTGGCTAGTGACAGCGCCCATTCGGCTAGTAACGGTGCCCATCTGGCCAGTGATGGCACCCCCTCCGGCCAGTGACGGCACTCTTGCGGCCAGTGACGGCACCCCTCCGGGCCGTGACGGTGCCTCTCCGGCCAGTGACGGCGCCCCTCCGGGCCGTGACGGTGCCTCTCCGGCAAATAACGGCGCCCCTCCGCCCAGTGATTGCGCCCCTCCAGTCAATGACGGCACCCTTCCTGCCAGTGACGGCGGCTTGTTTTTTTTTTGGCGATTTTGTTTTGTTTTGCGCCGTCACTGGCCGAAGGGGTGCCGTCACTAGCCGAAGAAGTGCCATCACTGGCCATATGGGCGCCGTCACTAGCCGAAGGGGCGCTGTCACTGGCCAGAGGGGCGCCGTCATTAGCCCGAGGCGCCACTGCTGGCAATACAGCAGTGGCGTCGCCACAAATTGTTGAGTGGGGGCAGCCAGAGGTTTGGTGGGCTATCCCCATAGGACTAATGTTAAAATCCTTCGAACTGGGGGAGGGGGGGGGGGGAACTCTGGCCGGAGCGATCCTGGCGGGGCCCGGCTCCGAGGCCCCTTGTTGGCCACGCCCCGGTTAAAAGTACTTGGGTATAAAGGTCCGAACTATTGAAGCGGAGCTGCCTCGAAAGCCAGAAGAAGGCTTGCGATCATGGTGTTTTCAAACTGAGGCACGTCTGATTTCTGAGCCAAGAAGCCTCAAAATGGGCAGGCAGGGTGGATTTAGGTAAACTAAGGAGAGGGATGAGAGGATTTCGACTGGCCGGAGAGAGGGGTGGGTGGGTTTCAGCAGGACGGAGTTCCCGGTAAATGCGTCGTTAAAGGGAAATAATGACCTTTTTTCCACAAAAATGGAGTTAGCACTTGAAATCGCCAGACGAGACCAAAATATATTGTAAATTCATCACATTTTGCATGAAAAACTTCCCTACCGAAAGATATTTCAAGTTAAAGTTGATAAGCGTTCCAACACTTTTAACGACCGGTACTTGCAAGTACTTTTGGTCCTCATCAAACTGCGGGCTTTTCCCGTATTGTTTTTTTACGCAATGGAGTGGAAAATATATTGTGCGTTCTGCTTGTTGTGATTATATGCCCGGCGATCTTCTAAAACTAACAGCGATTGGCAAAAGTGGCAATAAAATCGGAAGCTCATCGATGCACATCAACGGCGGCATAGTTAGTGGTTGAGACCCTCAATTTTTTCAAAATCGATTCATTTGTTTTCAACATTAGGAGTATTGTATAATTTGTCTGTGGCTGTATATAACACTATGCTTTATATTATCATGAAAAATTATATTTTTTCCCCAGAAAACTAACAAACAATAACACAAAACTGGCAATTAAATCGGAAGCTCATCGATGCACATCAACGGCGACCTATTTAGCGTCGGCGATTTGTTTACAAAGTCATTGTCATGCTTCTCGGCGCACTTAACCATTGTGGCGAGTTGTTCCTGATTAGTATACCCAAGTCCCGTAGCAGGCTTTGTTAATGACGTCACTGGTGCCATTCTTGTGTAGCATTGCAAAATATATCTGATTTTGAGTTGAAAGCTAATTAAAGACTTATTCAAATTATTGTTAAGTTTGAATTTTCTTGTTAATCATTATTAAAGGTATTTTATCACTGTATTTCATAGTAGTTGACACTTCAGAAACTTGTGACGTAATAATATTGTATCCAATATGCATTTCCCTCACCTTTTGCTATTGTGGCGCAGTGCCGAGTGCTTTGCGAATACTAGCTTGCCTGGGGTTCAATTTATTCCGCCCTTATTTTATTCGAGTTGGTATATATAGTTTGCATGTTGTTGTTATTCATGACTTATACTGATAGTCAGTCATGCATCACGGATGCTTCACGGATTGCTTCACGGATCAGAGCGCTGCTCGAACGCACGCTAGTAGCGCTAGTAGCGCTTTCGTTCTCCATGGCAACCAGGCGTGAGCCAATGAAAAGCCAGAACGTATTCCCTTTCTGGCTTTTGATTGGCTGACGCCTGGTTGTCATGGAGAACGAAAGCGCTACTAGCGCTACTAGCGTGTGTCCGAGCAGCGCTCAGTTTGATCGGAAACGTTACAGAGCCTCCAAAATGCCGCACTCGATGTAAACAATGGTAGGGAAGGACGAATTTGTCAATGACCTTCATGAAGTACACAAGGTACTTGTTTTGTATTTTTTCCAAACTTACAACTTTGAATTTGGGAATAATTTTATTTATTCTTAAATTTAAATAAAATAATTTTAAAACCATAACGGTAGCCTAAGAAATTGTTGCTAACAAAATCAAAAGGTCATTATTTCCCTTTAAATAAACACATACCAGAGAGTTAGATATATTTCGGCAGGTTAGAGAGGACAGAGAGATAGAGGGGGGGGGGGGATTTTTCAGGCTAAAGAAAAGGGGTTATTTCGGCAAGCCAGAGAGAGAGAGAGAGAGAGAGAGAGGTGATGATCTAACCGTGACAGACCTACACTGAGAGAATAAGATACTATGGGTCTTACCAGCTCCCCTAGTAAAGCCCTTCTACCACCCAAGATACCACCCTTCGAGGCCTGGTAATAATGGTAGTAATCAGTACCAGGGTCTCACCCATGGTAGATACCCTAGTATGGTCTGCCTACTAGAGTGCCTACAGGGGGCTCGCCCTTGAACCAGGCCTTGAACTACCCCCTGCATTCGGCACAAGCGCGACAAGCTGCCTACTAGAGTGCTTACCAGGGGGCTCGCTCTTTTACCAGGCCTTTAACTACCCTCTGAATTCGGCACACGCGGCAGCCATCTTGCTTCGCAAGCAGAAACTGCATGCGTTCAAGTGCATTCACACTGCGTTGGCGTAAGTGCGTGTTGCGTCGGTACGTGTGTTGGAGGGGTGAAGTGTTAAGTTTCTCTGCATTGTACTTAATGCTTGTTGCTCTGTTAGTAGTGGCAGCCATATCGATTCGCAACTGCAGAGACTGCGTGTCGTGAGTGCGGAAGTGTTCCACCGTGAGTGCGTGCTACGTGTGTTGGAGGGGTGAGTGCTCACATGTTAAGTTGTACTTTATGCTTGTTGCTCTTTGTTGGTAGTGTATTAACTGCATTATGAACAGTTTTCATGGTATCATTTTCTAGTTAGATGCGTATGCAGGCAGAGGTATCATCTCCGAACAATTCTTGAACAATGTCAACCAACTTCCCAGGAAATTTGGGGTAAATTTCGTTTGCTCCCATGTGATTTCGTTACGCATGTGAAACCTATTTCATACATATTTTTATAGAATGAATATTGTTGCAATACAGCAACCCAAGGGCGGATCCAGGGTGCCAATTGGTCATGGCCCCCAAAGGTTCTGAAACCGTGTTTTGCCCCTCGGGGGCAAAACACTGATCGCCTGCTCGGGGGCGTTCCCGAGCAGGCGATCAGCCGCGTGTTTGCTGTAATAACTGTCATGTCAGATGTTTCAACTCGGTTTACTGTACGAATAAATATCTCGTTCCGGAAAAAATTGCCTGTTGTTGAGATATTCGGGCGAAAAATAGTCAACGCAAAAGCTGCAGCAACTGGTGGATATGTGGTAAGTGGGCTGGTAAAGAAAGGGAATTCCCCTGGTAAGAGAGGTAGTACCACTTACTATACCCCTAGTACCAGGGTTAGTAACCGTCGCTGAGCCCTGGTATTTGCGGTAGTAAACGTGACTACCCCCGTCGTAACCGGGCTAGTGTAAGCGTGACTACCCCCTCATAACCGGGCTAGTAAGCGTGACTATCCCCGTCGTAACCGGGCTAGTAAGCGTACTACCCCCGTCGTAACCGGGCTAGTTAGCTTTGACTAGCTCATGGTTTTCGGGCTGGTAAATTTTACCAGGTCCCTAGTAAAACCGGTGGTAATACCTCTAGTACGTTTTACTAGGGGTGGTTAGTAATGGCCCCGTAATTTTGACACTAGCCCAAAACTAACCACCCCTAGTAACTTTTTCTCTTAGTGTAGGCACATCCATGATCGCACTAGAATATACGTGCTACTGACGAGAATGCGTGCTACTGACGGACGACATACCTACATGTGAGAGGCCTTTAAAAATAAATCCATTATCATTTTTGTTTTCTATTATAGTTTTGCTTTTTCGAAAGGCCACTGCAAATGAGTAAGCGTAAGAGAATTTGTCATTTTTGCCTTTTTAAATAAATTAACCTTTTTTCTTTTGTATTTGGCACCCCTGTAGACCCATGGCGCCCCCTCCCCCTGACGGCGAAAATGCCTCCCCCCCCCCCGGGTAAGCCACCCCCTTTCAGAAAAAGCCTAGATCCGCCCCTGGCAACCATGAATTATATGAAGAGCAATGCAACACAGCGACAATGAAAGAGATAATTGATTCGGATGTCAGGATTGGCAGATGCTTGGAGGACATTGGAATATTATGTATTTGCCATTGTTAATTTATTCTGTCCGTAGCAAGCTAGTTACATGGCGGATTAAATCATCACTTGTTAGAGCTCGATCCGAGACAATTACACTCGTTGAATGGCTTTGTGTGACCCACCTGTCAGGGGCGGATCCAGGGGGGCAAAGGGGCCATACTCCCCCGCCTCCCCCCAGGTTCTGCAACTATGATTTGCACCTTCCACGCCCCCCAAACGGTCGGACGTACAGTTGTAAAAATCGTATTTGCAGCAGGCAAAATCCAGCTATCCACAGTGAAACACTTGCAAATTTCGCGCCGCTTCGCGGCATGTCACAAAATTCGCAATTGCTTATGCAAATTTAGAAAACGGGAAAATGAATTCATTAAATGTCTGGCAGAGGCTCTCCTTGGCGGTACCTAATTGCTAGCCCAGGACCCACTCCCTTCATAAAATATTAATTTTCAAGCGGGCTACATGTTTAGCCAGTCTGCTGAGTCCCAAAAAAGGCGACGCGAACGCAAAGACGCGGACATCGGCACCCGAAAGCTGCTCCAGCGGTGCCCAACTTGCTGGACCGAAGAGCTAATAGTGGGACCAGGCCAGGACCACCTCCCCAAGCCATCTCGCTCCAGGCTCCTCAAGATCCACAGGGACCATTTATGCGCGGAAAACTCGTTCTGACTCTCGCTGCTTTCAAACCATTTGCACTGTTACCGTGAACCGTGTTACGTATTACGCGTTACGCGTTACGCGTTACGTGTTACGTGTTACGTGTTACGTGTTACGTGTTACGTGTTACGTGTTACGTGTTACGTGTTACGTGAACCGTGTTACGTGTTACGTGTTACGTGTTACGTGTTACGTGAACAGTGTTACGTGTTACGTGTTACGCGTTACGTGTTACCGTACAGGATGCCGTGATGCACCAGTTGTTTGTTACAGTTCGGTACATATGTATACAGTTAAGGCGGCCGCACACTGGGCCATTCGGCGCGCGATATCACTGCGACATTCCGCGGTTCCGCGGTGTTCAGCACAGAAAAAGTTTGTCCGGACCAGCTTTTTTCGCGATATCGCGCGCCGAATGACGCAGTGTGCGGCCGCCTTAAATGTATACAGTTATTATTACCATATGTACTATTGAGCGCTGACTGCCACCGGTCATCGTGATTTACTATTCGAGGAATATGTATATGAAAAACTACATTAATTTCAATATTTTTAATCATACCGAGATGTGCAACCAGGAATAGGGGTTACCTGGGGCTTGGCTCCCCTCACGGTCTGGTTCCAATATTACAATTTCTTTTCCACAACCTAAAATTTACATTTTCACGCAGCTTCGCGGCGTCACATCGGTGGCCATCGTCATAACGAAGCTATCGTCATCGTCTTCGGTTAGTTGTAACGGTGAATTGAATGAATAGCATTTTTAGCTTCTTATCCTCTACAAGGCCCACCGCCCATATTTCTGGGTTTTATCAGGCAAACCCGTACAATTTCACGCCGCTTGGCGGCGCTAAATAACAAGTACCTACTATAACATGAAAACACATTAAAAATGCTGCAAAATCTTAAATACACGCATAAAAATGGGGGTACATTTGTTTGGCATTTCAGCCGACCCTCACTCAAATATTATCGGCGACGCCCCCCCCCCCCCCCCCCGGGTCAACAGCTGTCTCGCTGACGGCTGACGGCCTGCTAACCCCGCCCCTTCAAAAACTTTTTGGAAATACGCCACTGGATTCCAACCCCCCCCCCCCCCCCCCCCCCCCCCCCCCCCCAACCCCCCCAACCCACGGCTAGATCCGCCCCTGCCACCTGTGTCAGAGGTTCGTCGTAGCCAGACAAATAATATAAGCAGGAGGAATTATAATAATTCGTGTATATGGCTAAGCACTGGTGTACAAACAGTACAATGTTCATGAGGAATTAAAGGACGCTGCCAACACCACACCACACCACTTAAACTCGTGCATAGCTTAAAGGAAATAGTTCACCTTCAACATTAGTTGTAAACTGAGATAGCAGTTTTGTAGCCCGTGTTGGAAACCCCTATCTGCAAGTTTTATTGACTGAAAAGACTATCCAGCCGAATATATTTGATTGTTTTGGCGAAGGAATGCGGTGCTGGCGAAAGAATGTTGTACTGGTTCTAGCCCGGGCAGAGGCTATACCATCAGCCAATCAGCTTGCAGCTGGTGCTAGCAAGCGAACGCCGGCCGCCGGTTGGCACATCACAATGGCTAGTCTATCTTTACGCGACTACTTTCGAATCTGATTGGCTGAACCATTTTTTACATTCGCGTGACGTCAGGACTCTAACTCGGAGAGTATGCATATAGTTTTGATAAACAATACAAATGTACGGCCTTCTGTCCTGAATCGGCGCGATATAAGGCCATTTTTGACAATATAAAAGAAATTGTATTCAATATAATCATAATAGAGTTAATAAAAACCACAGCCTCATACTATGTAATATATTAATACAAAAATGAGACAAAAGAGACGACAGCTGTCTACTGTCGTCTCTTTGACTATAATTCCTCCTGCTTATATTATTTGTCTGGCTACGACGAACCTCTGACACAGGTGGCAGGGGCGGATCTAGCCGTGGGTTGGGGGGGGGGGTTGGAATCCAGTGGCGTATTTCCAAAAAGTTTTTGAAGGGGCGGGGTTAGCAGGCCGTCAGCCGTCAATATAATCAAATCGCGTTGGGTAAAAAAATTCAAGGTGAACTATTTCCTTTAAATCATTAAATAATTCAGTTACTGTCGTATATAAAGCACGCTCGAACTCTTCAGTGATAATTATATAACAATGAACACGATAAGCGTAAAGATTCAACTGAAAAGATAAATCGCTGCACAGCTTCAAAGTTACGTTTTGTTAGGTAGGTGACTTCGTTAACTCAGCCACTTTTGAAGGTAGCTTGGACAATTAAAGGTCACTTTGAAAATGAAAGTTGTCTTGAAATTTGGCTATACGAGGTATTTCGAGCTGAAAAACGAATATGACATTTGCTTGCACGATAGATGAATATCCGTCGAAAAAATGGGCATGTTTCTCTTTTCTCCTTCATGGCCATAAACAACTTCATGACAATTATGACGTCATGCATATGGTAGCTTGGATATGGAAACTATTGCACATAATAACGACGGACTTTAGGCATATATGCGCAGGCAAGCTTGTAACGTAAACAACCGTTGTGAGGACCCGAAACAAGTTTCGGGGAAATGAAAATCCAATGGCGTATTTCCAAAAAGTTGTTGAGCGGTGGTGGTGGGGGGGGGGTTAGGTAGGGGCGTCGCCGATTTTTTTTAGTGGGGGTTCGGCTGAAATGACGAGAGAAAAAATGTACCCCCATTTGTATGCGTGCCTTCGCAGCATGTTTAATGTGTTTTCATGTTATAGTAGGTACTTGTTATTTAGCGCCGCGAAATTTTACGGGTTTGCCTGACAAAACCCAGAAATATGGGCCTAGTAGAGGATAAGAAGCTAAAAATGCTACTCATTCAATTCACCGTTACAACGAACCGAAGACGATGGCTTCGTTATGACTATGGCCACCGATGTGACGCCGCGGAGCTGCGTGACATTTTGTTTTATTTTAGGTCGTGGAAAACGAAATTTTAATATTGGAACCAGGCCGTGAGTGGCCTCAGGTAACCCCTATTCCTGGTTGCATATCTCGGTATGATGCAAAAATATTGAAATTAAGGTAGTTTTTCATATACATATTCCTCGGATAGTAAATAACCATGACCGGTGGCAGTCAGCGCTCAATAGTATATTTGATAATAACTGTATACATATGTACCCAACTGTAACAATCAACTGGTAACAGTGCAAACGGTTTAAAAGCAGCAAGAGGCAGAACGACTATTCCGCGCATAAATGGTCCTAGGTAGATCTGGAGGAGCCTGGGGCAAGATGGCTTGGGGAGATGGTCCTGGGCTGGTCCAACTATTAGCTCTTCGGTCCAGCAAGTTGGGCACCGCTGGAGCAACTTCCGGGAGCCGATGTCCGTTTCTTTGCGTTCGCGTCGCCTTTTTTCGGAACTCGGCAGACTAGCTAAACATGTAGGTGTAGCCCGCTTTAATATTGTATGAAGGGAGTGGGCCCTGGGGCTAGCAATTAGGTACCGCCAAGGAGAGCCTCTGCCAGACACTTACTGAATTCATTTTTCCATTTTCCAAATTTGTGTAAGCAAATGCGAATTGTGTGTCATGCCGCGAAGAGGCGCGAAATTGTCAATTTTTGCACTGTGATGCTGCATTTTGACTGCTGCAAAGGCAATTTTTACAACTGTACGTCTGACCGTTAGAGGGGGGGGGGGGCAAATCATAGTTTCAGGACCTTTGGGGGGGGGGCAATGGCCCCTCCCCCCCCCCCCCCTGGATCCGCCCCTGTCAGTGTTTCCCAAGATGCGAGTGAAACTTCTACCAAAAACCATTCACACGAAGATGAGTGAGTGACATGCACACAAACTCATGTATTTACATTCCCAACACCTAATTGCGTTCATGTACGCGAGAAAAAAAAGTATAATTAAACTAGGTAAATTCACTTAGACAGACGTTTAAAAAACAGCTCGCACTTCACCCCTCCCCTCCCCACTAACGAGCCATACAAACATTGCTTTACCAAATACATTATACGACCAAGTCATCGGTGACCCTCGCACAGCATTCCGCCAAGTGTATCTATCCAATATCCATTCACATAAAATATCGGCAAGTGCCACCTACCTGATCACCGCGGCGAAATCCGGCTTCGCCGGTGACGACCACAACTCAGCGGCCGGACGGCCTTGCCAGAAGCGTGCGCCGCGCGCGATCCAGCATGGGGCACCGTTTCCGACCGGGTGGCCAGCCACACTCGGCCGCCCCGCAAAACCGAGACGGCCAAGGTTACTTTCCAACTGCGATGTGATTCTCTGTCCCGAAATGCGAAACGAAAAACGGGATTTCACGTTTCGCAGTTCGTTCGAGATGATCGCATCACGACTTGTCGGTGGCACCGGGATTGCTTTGCACTCTCGAACGGCTCCACCCCGACGCGAGCGAAACAAATAGTCCTGCGGGAAGCAGACTTCGCCCCGTAACGTGTAACTTACCAGACGACCAATAGATGGCAGCAGCTGCTGGGAGTGGTGATATAGCCTGTAACGTATGGTGGGAAACGCGTTACGGTGATGCGATTAAGTGAAGGTCTGAACTCTGAACTGTTTGTTCAATTAACGCTCTGCAAGTGAGAAAATGCTGATATAATGTCGATAAAGAAAAAACGGCTTCGATCTACGTCCAAGGCGGCGCCATTTACATGCGCCAGCAACGCCGCATTTATTATATGGGAATGCTTCCAAAAATGCTACCATATTTCCGTCAATCGCCGAGTCACTTTTATTTGTATTTGATTTAAATTGTAGTCAAATAACGTTTACATGTTTATTTAGATGTAATGTCTATAAAATATCAGCTTATATGAATATCAGCTTATATGAAACACAATATAAAGTGAAATGATAATTGACGACAATTTGAACTTATCGGGTAAATTGTCCCGTATCAATATATTAGACGTCTTCCTCTGTTCATTGTGTGGCCACTGACCCGGCCCTGGATAAGTAGGTCCCGTTTTTCGTTTCGTATTTCGGAACGGAGAATCACTGAGAACCACCACCAGTCACACTAATGTAAAAATGGGACTCGGTCGGATGTGATTGGGAAATAGCCCGTTGTTGACAAACATTGTCACGAATGTATGCACGCGTCAAAACCAAACCGGCATGGTATCTGTAATCTGTCCATTTTGTGAATTCATTTTTTTCTCCAGATGTTGTGTATCAGTATCAATAATATCCCTACTCAATATTCTGTGATATGAAAAAAATATAATTGGCATGATTACTAGCATAATAAAAGTGAGGGTACCTGTGTCCATGAGTTACTTTTTATCCCAATTTGATCAAGCCTAATATTAAAAGGACGATAAAATGTTGATTAAGATCATCATTTCCTCTCGTAAATGTCGCCTGGTTTTGTATCATGAAGACCACCGTCCACCGATTCAAATCAAATCATCACGTGTTGATGTACCCAAGACGGCATAAATACATTGCAATGCAATAATAAAGACATTAAAGGAAATAGTTCACCTTCATAATTTTTTCAGAACACGATTTTATTATATTTTTTAATACAGTTTCTTTTTTTCTTTTTAAAAATGGTCCTACATCGCGCCAATTCAGGACAGAAGGTTGTAAATTATTGATTTTATGGTGTGCGTTATTGGTCTGCGCATGCTCCATGGCAGTGCTGGCACTTTCAGACAGTACGGTACATCATATATGCGCCGTATTCCTTCGCCAAAAAGTCAAATATCTTCGGCTGGAGAGTCTTTTCAGCCAAGAAAAGTTGCAGATAAGGATTTCTCAACACGGGCTACAAAACTGCTATTTCAGTTCAAAACCCATGTTGAAGGTGAACTATTTCATTTAAATGAAGTATAGCATACTGCATGAATCACCGGCGAAATGCGGTTGAGAACAAAGTCTTGTTATTTTAGGACATGCACAATTTTATTCATCGATTTAATAACAAACTTAAAATAGTTCTAACGACAATAAATAATCATTTAGGTAACGCGTGAGCGTTGGACTAATTTTCGACAACTCCCGTTATTTGTGCGTAATCTCGTCTCGTAAACCTAGTGGCGGCTGAAGGTATTTTCGGATGGGGGGGGGGCGAAGAAACCCAGGGGGCCCCCTCGGCCAAAGGCCAAAGGGCCCCTCGAGAAAAAATGGCGCGAAATGGTATCTCCTCGGATTTAGGCCAGGCGCGTAACTCATCACTGAGGTCACTGGGAATCAGTCCCCAGTAACATTTTCGGATTTCAACATTACGCCTATGGGCGTTGCATGGAAAGAATCGACTTCAAAGTGCCTCGGTCCCCACCAGGGGCGGATCCAGGATTTTCTAAGGCAGGGGGCTTCAGGCCTGAGGGCGGCATATTTCCTCGGTGACGGGGGCGGCATGGTGCCTTCCGAGGGCGGCATAATGCCTTCCGAGGGCGGCATAATGCCTTCCGAGGGCGGAGATGTACCTTCCGAGGGCGGCATAATGCGTTGTGAGGGCGGCAAGATGTCTTCTGAGGGTGCCAGGGTGCCTTCCAAGAGTGCTACGATGCTGTTGGTAGACGCAAGGGCGCCCTGGCGGCCTCCCGAAAACGCTACGGCGCCTTCGGTGCCGGCAAATCCTATACAAAAATGGCGCCGTTTTCTAAGGCAGGGGGCTTCAGCCCCTACGCCCCCCCCCCCCCCCCCCCCCCCCCTGGATCCGCCACTGGTCCCCACCTACTTTCAGAAGGTGGTTACGCATATGATTTAGGCCACTATATTTTGCAGGGCCTCTAAATAGTCGCTAGAAAACGTCGGACAGGCCCATGTTGAAGTCTCAGACCTTCCAAGGGCCCCCTCGGGCCTACCGGTGTTTTTTTTTTACCGGTGGCTCAGGCGGTCTGCGCCCCTCAGGCCGACTGAGAGCCTTCTGTCGGCCTTAGAGGGCCCCTCAGGCTGGCTGGGGCACCTCGGGGACCTTGTTCATTTTTTTCGGTAAAAAATCAAACTTACTTCTCGGAGGGTCCCTTTTACAAATGTATAGGGGGGGGGGCAAAATCATATGTTTTCCCACAACTTTTTGAGCGGGGGCAGCTCCTGGCGGATCCAGAACGATCCGATTGGCAGAACGATTGGCGGATTCAGAACGGTGGTTTGGGGGGGGGGCAAATCCCAAAAGTCACACAATTCTGAAAACTCATCGGATTTCCCTTGCTTATGTATTGATAGCTGATATAAAATTTCATTCGTAAAAGTTGCTTAGATTTTCTTCTATATCAGGAAATGTGTCAATTTTGCGCCGCTCCAGGCGTATTTTGGGGGCATGGCCGCCCCCCCCCCCCGGATCCGCCAGTGACTGCCTCCCTCTTCCGCCGCCCCTGCCCCTGCCGGCTGGCGCCATGAATGATGCCGTATCCTGTCATATGCCTACCTCCTTCACATGATGGCCGATGAAACAAATGATGATTAAGAATTTAAGTCACCTATATATTGTTCGCTAAGAACATAAGACTGACGTCATGCTCAACAAGGTTTTGTCATGTAAAATCGGACGACATTGAAAAAATAAGAAAGTTTCAGATAGCTTCAAAAGGGATATTTTCGGTTATTGACTGACACCCTTCCATCAAATGACAACTCGGAGTTTTTATTTTTGAAAACACGTGTTCTAAAAATCGAAATATTTGAAATGAGTAGCGGTTTAATATTTTCGAGTCTTCAATTTTTCAGGAACACAAAACTTCTTCCCGTAAAATCAACAAAATTTCAAAGGCTACCCAACACCGTATGAGATTCAAATTGTTGCAATGGTGCAATGGATCCGGCGATGTGGTGGGTGAAATATACCCCACATATCTCGCGTGTCACGAAAATATCGTAAACTGCCGGATTAAAACGTCAAAGGCACGTCGTTGCACACATTCGCACTGCATTACGTACAACTGACATTAAACTGACCCTTTGTTTGAGCTGTGCCTGTCGCACTTCCTTTGGAGCAGACTTGTGTGATTCCAGCGGAATCGAATCCGATTCCGGAATCGATTCCGTTTGTACTGGAATCGGAATCGGATTCGATTTCATTGGCATCCGGGTGGAATCGGAAGCAGGTGGTGAATCATTTTTAGAAAATTATGGAATCAGAATCGGAATCAATGGCAATTTTAAGTGATTCCGTGTTAGGTATTTTCGAAAAAATCACTGACCATGAATTTAAAGGAAATAGTTCACATTGAAATTTGTTCCCAAACACGATTTGCTATATTTTTTAATACAATGTCTTTTTATATTGTCCCAAATGGCCTTATATCGCGCCGATTCAGGACAGAAGGCCGTTAATTAGTATTGTTTATCAAAACTATATGCTCTGAATCTCTGAGTCCAGACGTCAGGCGAATACAAAAAAAAGAATAGTTCAGCCAATCAGATTCGAAAGTAGTCGCGTAAGGATAGACTCGCATTACAGAGATGTGCCAACCGGCGGCCGGCGCGGCGGTTCGCTTGCTAGCACCAGCTGCAAGCTGATTTGCTGATGGTATAGCCTTTGCCCGGGCTAGAACCAGTACAACATTATTTCGCCAGCACCGCATTCCTTCGCCAAAAAAAATCAAATATATTCGGCTTTAGTCTTTTCAGTCAAGAAAACTTGCAGATAGGGGTTTCCCAACACGGGCTACAAAACTGCTATCTCAGTTTAAAACTAATGTTGAAGGTGAACTATTTCCTTTAAAGGAAATAGTTCACCTTCAACATTAGTTTTAAACTGAGATAGCAGTTTTGTAGCCCGTGTTTGGAAACCCCTATCTGCAAGTTTTCTTGGCTGAAAAGACTCAAGCCGAATATATTTAATTTTGCGCCGAAGGAATGCGGTGCTGGCGAAAGAATGTTGTACTGGTTCTAGCCCGGGCAGAGGCTATACCATCAGCCAATCAGCTTGCAGCTAGTGCTAGCAAGCGAACCACCGGCCGCCGGTTGGCACATCTCCAATGCGAGTCTATCCTTACGCGACTACTTTCGAATCTGATTGGCTGAACCATTTTTTACATTCGCGTGACGTCAAGACTCTGACTCAGAGAGTATGCATATAGTTTTGATAAACAATACAAATGTACGGCCTTCTGTCCTGAATCGGCGCGATTTAAGGCAATTTTTGACAATATAAAAATAAATTGTATTAACAAATATAATCAAATCGTGTTTGGTAAAAAATTACAAGGTGAACTATTTCCTTTAAGCTTCCCTGAAGGCAATTTGTTTCTTTCAGCATGCATACATAAAGCAAAGCTAGGCGATCTTTTTTTGCCTTATGAGAGTCAATAAACATGTCACATGATCAGTAGTTCTATTTATTTAGGTGGAGACAACGATCTACGCTTATGGCAATTCTATGTTTTGGGACCATACATTCCATAATATTATCATACCTATCTTTCATGACAATGAGTTTCTTGTGTATCGTATTGGAAAATAGTAGCTTGCAATATGTCCATTTGTCTATGCATCATGATTATAGGTATGTCTAAATATCATATTGTTTTTCATATTGAAATCAAGCTTTTTAGGTGTCCTGGAATCGGATTCGGAATCGATATTCCCTGGTAAAATATATATTGGAATCGGAATCGGAATCAGACCCATCTGGCTTCCCATGGAATCGGAATCGATTCCGCTGAATTTCGGAATCAAGCACAAGTCTGCTTTGGAGTGGCATAGGATTTAGGAATAACATATAACAATAACGAAAAATACAGGGATACCTACTTTTTTAAACACTGATCTTTAAGACGGGCGAAGTATACCTCAACTTTTTAAATAAATTCAGCCAGTCTTTATTTTGTTTTTTAGTTGCAACCATGCTTTAAAAATCATCCTCAAGCATTAGTCATCAGAGGCAGCAGCAGCAGCAGCAGCACGGTCAAGGCACTACACAGACGCATAGTAATGTCGGACATTCACGCAAACCATTTTCAGCAGCAGCAGCAGCAGCAGCACGGTCAAGGCACTACACAGACGCATAGTAATGTCGGACATTCACGCAAACCATTTTCAGCAGCAGCAGCAGCAGCACGGTCAAGGCACTACACAGACGCATAGTAATGTCGGACATGCACGCAAACCATTTTCAGCAGCAGCAGCAGCAGCACGGTCAAGGCACTACACAGACGCATAGTAATGTCGGACATTCACGCAAACCATTTTCAGCAGCAGCAGCAGCAGCACGGTCAAGGCACTACACAGACGCATAGTAATGTCGGACATGCACGCAAACCATTTTCAGCAGCAGCAGCAGCAGCAGCACGGTCAAGGCACTACACAGACGCATAGTAATGTCGGACATGCACGCAAATCATTTTCAGCAGCAGCAGCAGCAGCACGGTCAAGGCACTACACAGACGCATAGTAATGTCGGACATTCACGCAAACCATTTTCAGCAGCAGCAGCAGCAGCACGGTCAAGGCACTACACAGACGCATAGTAATGTCGGACATGCACGCAAACCATTTTCAGCAGCAGCAGCAGCAGCACGGTCAAGGCACTACACAGACGCATAGTAATGTCGGACATGCACGCAAACCATTTTCAGCAGCAGCAGCAGCAGCAGCACGGTCAAGGCACTACACAGACGCATAGTAATGTCGGACATGCACGCAAACCATTTTCAGCAGCAGCAGCAGCAGCAGCAGCAGCACGGTCAAGGCACTACACAGACGCATAGTAATGTCGGACATTCACGCAAACCATTTTCAGCAGCAGCAGCAGCAGCAGCACGGTCAAGGCACTACACAGACGCATAGTAATGACGAACATGCACGCAAACCATTTTCAGCAGCAGCAGCAGCAGCAGCACGGTCAAGGCACTACACAGACGCATAGTAATGACGAACATGCACGCAAACCATTTTCAGCAGCAGCAGCAGCAGCAGCACGGTCAAGGCACTACACAGACGCATAGTAATGTCGGACATGCACGCAAATCATTTTCAGCAGCAGCAGCAGCAGCAGCACGGTCAAGGCACTACACAGACGCATAGTAATGACGAACATGCACGCAAACCATTTTCAGCAGCAGCAGCAGCAGCAGCAGCACGGTCAAGGCACTACACAGACGCATAGTAATGTCGGACATGCACGCAAATCATTTTCGAGACATTTGTTGACCATTTACGAAGAAATGATTCGAAAGCAAGGCGTTGAAGCGCAGAATGGTATACGGTATACCAATAAACAAGACTAAAGACGTTTCTTCTGTAGCGATAGGTACCGGTCTTGACAAACTGTATCTGTATCAGGATCAGGATCAGGATTCAGGATATCTGATCAGGATTTGTCTAAACTTAAAATTGATGACCTTAGTTCGAAACCTTTGATCACTCTCACAAACGACATTCTAGAATGTGATGACTCCTGATTTGAGAATCGTCGTATTAATGCATGGCTTGAAACGATCAGCGGAAATACGCGAATTAATTAAGTGCATGTTATTTCGAAGCTTATAGATGTCGAATGCATATACAACGTGCCGAGCCAGATCAAAGGTAGTACTGCACTACGTACTAAGTACTTATCAAGCGAGTTGTAAAGCTGAATCAGGCTTCCGCGAACTACAGTGCATTGACCAACCCATGCTATTATTGTATATGACGAGTTACCAACGAAATGCATCCTTGCTCGCCCTTGCCGGCTCCCAAGGGCGCCGCCCGCCACCTTCCGAAAATGGGGGGGGGGGGACGGAGGCATTCTGAAGTCGATTCTTTCCATGCAACGCCCAAAGGCGTAATGTTAAAATCCAAAAATGTTGGTGGTGGTGGGGGGCGTGTCCCCGTCCCTCCGTGTGGCGGAGCCCCTGCTGGCTCTATCGTTCCCGTATACGCAATCGGAGAGTCCGGCCTGCCGCCTGGCGACTGACCAGCAGCGCCGCCTGGCGGCAAAATAGCTCGACTCGTCTACCGCCAGCCATCGACGCGAAAAGCTGGCCTCGAACGGAGGGTGAAGGATTACGAGACAAGAGTCGAAGAGTCGTTATTATCATAATAGAACTGAAAACACTGAAGGGTAGGAGACAACATCAAACAACATCTCGAAAGAAATATATCGGGGACAAACTCTCCAAAGTCGCACATTACGTCAGCGGGTAGTTGATACGAAAACGTCACCATCTGAGGCCTGAGCAAAGCCTCCATTTAGGTCGACAGGATTGGAAAGATAATTTACGAATATATTCGGATTCTGGATTCTTATTCCAATACCAGTCGAATACACTCATAATTTCAGTTCATCTAGAGTCAGCACTGGATCATGATACAATACACAGGACAAACAAACGGGATGCAAAAATCCGAACAGCTGCTCCCCTCGACCCTTCTGCAATATGCATTCACTTCACCCTGTTCCAAAAACTGCGAGCACGCGGATAAAATCATGTATTTCCTTCAACAGGGTGTGAACAGAACATTCTGGAGCTATTGTCACCGGAGTCCCTCCCAACAAGATCACACGCAGCACACCGACTGTACTTCTCAGCGCCACGCGCCGCGCCACGCGCCGCGCCACGCTGGTATACATCGCTCTCACATACTCAGCGTTACCAGGATTCACTGGTGACGTTACTAGGATCAACTGGTAAAGTTACCAGAATGCACTGGTAATGTTACCAGGATATACTGGTGACATTACCAGGATATACTGGTAACATTACCAGGATCAACCAGTAGACGTTACCAGGACACACTGGTAAAATTACCAGGGTATACTGGTAACGTTACCAAGATACACTGACAGATGTTACCAGGTTAAACTGGCAGACATTACCACGCTAGACTGGTATTACCAGGTTCAACTGGTAGACGGGCAGACCAGGAGACTTGACTGTTTGTATCACGGGCGAACATTAGATGTAAATAAAGAAATCTCTCTCTCTCTCTCTCTCTCTCATTAGACGGCATCAACTCAGGGGGAGTCTTCATATCACCAACTCAGGGGGTCACTCAACACTCAACTCAGTCTTCATATCACCAACCCAGGGAGTCTTCAGATTTTATAACACGAAGGAGTCAACGAGGCTCTGAAAACATCAGACAGACATTATAGTAGGTCATGAATCAATATGAGAATTGAAAGCAAGTCACGTGATGCCATGCCATTGGTCAGCAAAAGGACTGGTATACGATATATTACAAAAGACATATATTTAGCAGCATAGCAAGGTAAATAATAGAACATACCAATCCTGTTTTAATGAAATCCACTTAACTCTACTATTCTAGAAGAAAATGTTTCTCACAAAAGTCCTGAAGAACTTCAGGCAACAATCAAACGCAGTAATGCAAAGCAGAGAAAGGATGTGACACAGGTTAGCTCTGAAACTAGACTGACTGTCAATATACTTGGTATATCTTTCCGGAGATTGGCTTATTGCGATCAGAAGCCAAACTGTTCTTCAAACCAATACAAATTATTGGAATTTTACATCCCACGGCTTTAGTTAATCAATTAATTCGGGACGACCGAGTCTCCATATCAGCCGATACTTCGAACCCTGCTTAAACACAGCCCACCACTACCACCAGGCTGCTTCTTACCCCAGCTGTGATGGTGGTTGACAAGGGTGAAAGCATGAGGTGTTTTACTCACACGCGTCATCGGACCATCCACCAATCAGCCGTCATCGTCATCATCGGACGGCACGAACAGGTCATTCTCCTCGAGGAAGCTGGCGAAGTTTTTGCTGATGCTGGCGCCGAGCAGCAGGCCGGGAATGACGGCGAGCAGGGAGCCCAGCAGGGCCAGGCGGCTGCGGTGCGGCTCTGCTCGCACCCCGCCCGTGGACAGAGACACGGCCATGCGCAGCGGCGCCGGACCGGAGGTGAGCGCCGAGCGGACCGGGGCCACCAGCGCCGCCGCCGAGACGGAGCGAAGCAGACCGAACAGGTGAGACATGGCGCCGCGCAGCGCTCACTCGCCTGCCGGAGGATCAGGGGGTGAGACATGGCGCCGCGCAGCGCTTACTCGCCTGCCGGAGGATCAGGGGGTGAGCCATGACGCCGCGCACCACTCACTCCCCTGCCGGAGGATGACGCCGCGCAGCGCTCACTCTCCTGCCGGAAGATGACGCCGCGCAGCGCTCACTCGCCTGCCGGAAGATCAGGGGGTGAGGCATGACGCCGTGCAGCGCTCACTCGCCTGCCGGAGGATCAGGGGGTGAGACATGACGCCGCGCAGCGCTCACTCTCCTGCCGGAAGATGACGCCGCGCAGCGCTCACTCGCCTGCCGGAAGATCAGGGGGTGAGACATGACGCCGTGCAGCGCTCACTCGCCTGCCGGAGGATCAGGGGGTGAGACATGACGCCGCGCAGCGCTCACTCTCCTGCCGGAAGATGACGCCGCGCAGCGCTCACTCGCCTGCCGGAAGATCAGGGGGTGAGACATGACGCCGTGCAGCGCTCACTCGCCTGCCGGAGGATCAGGGGGTGAGACATGACGCCGCGCAGCGCTCGCTCGCCTGCCGGAAGATCAGGGGGTGAGACATGACGCCGCGCGGCGCTCACTCGCCTGCCGTAAGATGACGCCGCGCCCACTCGCCTGCCGGAGGATCAGGGGGTGGATGGTGAGTTGGCCGGTGATGGGTCGCTATGGGGCTTTACAACTAACGAGACTGTCATTTATAGTCAGGACACCCTGACCCAAGTGGAGGAACCAAACGACCTCACCAGACACACCAGTAGCCAGACTTAAATCCTGAACTCATGGATTCTGAGCATAATGCTCTACCAAATGAGCCACCCAGGCCCTGGCGACATTGGGTTTATAGGTTGAGCAGGTGTATTGTTTTGATCATTTGGCTCACATTGGCCAAGAGGGCTGGTGGTATAGTGGGCGGGTGACTGAGCAAGTTTGTGGTGCCAGATATGGCAAAGGTTCAATCAATGGACATATACAAATACCAGGATTTTGTATCATTAGTAATGCATCAGTGCATGGGTCAAATTCATGATAATCCCCCAGTGTTTTAGATGTTACAAAACTTAACTATTTGGTCACTACACATCTTTCAAGACACTACTCTGTACCTGTTATGTTATTTAGAATGTATCTTACCTAACAATGTTGGAATGGAAATCTTTCAGGAGAATCATGACGTACTCCACACCACGATTGTTGACATCTATGCAGATAAAACACCTGAACAAGGATTAATAAATCCAGTGTGTCTACTTGGAAAAAAATCAGGATCACCCATGATGTCATTGGAACAAGGCAGACCCACTGAGCCAGCCGACCCATGAAGAATGCTCTGCTAACCTAACCCAACCTACATACCCTGGGGCGGACCATGTCCAGGTATGTCGGGCACATAAACCTTTTGTCTCTAAATTCTGCCGCCCAACAGGAATTGCGTGATCGGGTGGTGAGGTCAGGACCTGCGCAACAAGCTCTGCTTAGCGTGGGTCCTGACTTCAGAAATCCATCCATACAAAACATTCAGACTAAATTAATTTATTAAAAAAAGAAAAAAAAGTGAGCCGGCCAAATCTGTGACGTCACAGCCAGGACGCTGTGAATGCCTCTATACTTGCCATATCAAGGTCAGTTGTCAGTCAGCTGGCGTATAAACAAAGTTTGGGGACGGGCAAGGTGACAGAAGCTGAGATATTAAATATTGAAGTTAGAATTAGTTATAGTGCAAAATGTCTTTGGGAAGACAGCCATAGTTACTAAATGTGATATTGTCCATCAATTGGTAGGTATATTATAGGGATTAACTAATAACTAAGGAGGGGCGTCCATTAGTACAGCCAGAGTGCATGGGTATCATCTACAACACCAATAGCATGAATGCTAATATTATCATATGTTCATTGTCACAGTAATTTAGGGTACCTAAACAATCATAAGCTGAGCCCTGTGCGGTGCCCTGTGGTCATAACAATGAAATATGAATGATGACAACTGCACACCAACATCACAGCGAGTGATGTCAACAAGTTGCTGAAAATCTCTGAGCGGTTGCTTGAAAGGAACTGCACAAACTCTGTGATTATAACAACACTATGTCATGTAGTGTGTAATGCAGTGTGTAATAACACTATGTCACTCCCTGGTCTATCATTGGAGAATCGCATGTTGCTAGGCAACTGCTGCTGAGCCACCTGGCAGGTGTTTGTGAAGCTCTGCTACTGAACAGGGCCCAGGACACATCCTAACACCAGACTTCATGCTATTGACAATGTAGACGATACTAACTACACTACCAAAACCAATAAGTGTTTCAACCTCAATCTGTTGAAATGATTTGCTATAGAAAATGGTTTAAGAGAGAAAAAAAATCAAGAGGAAGGTAGGTAATAAGACCTTCTTTACCAAGATTTGAAAACAAAAATATTCATATCAGTGTCAATGTGAAGCCTTTCAGAGGAATGCGAACGAGAAAATAAGTTTGCACTTATGGATGTCAAATAAGGTCAAATAACCTTTTACCCAAATATAGGAAATTGTGAACTCAGACACTACTCTGCCCTTACCTTCGCAGGAAACTACACAATTTAGAAACCAAAAGTCCACAATCGTTCGTTTGCCTTCTCGGGAAAATAAATGTTGTTGTTGTTGCTGGATTAGGGCGCGTCGCGGAAAGCCAAAAATAAATGTTTTAGAGCTATTTATATTAAATTTTGCCTCAGCGCGCCATTTCTGTCCTATTTCACTGCTACCATATTTGCATGTTGAAAGGAAAACTTCGTAACGGCAAAATACATAGTTTGTGCCTGTACTTTCCAGGGGCGCATCGCACTCCACCTCAGGGGCGGATCCAGGGAAGGGGGAACGGGGCTGGCAACCCCCCTCAATGGAAAGTGGCGCCCCTGCATCCCGAACTTCGGAACTTCGGAAGGGCGCCCTCGAAACTCGGAAGTGCGCCCTCAAACGCGATGAGGTGCACCCCGAACCTGGGGTCTGGAGGGCGCCCCCAACCAAACCCATGGAGGGCGTCCCAAAATTATAGTACTGTCAAAATGATTTTGGTGTGTTACTATAATGAGTTATTTTGTCGCGACATTGCAATTTTTCCAAGACAACCTTGTCGCCCCTTATTACCATGGCGACACCGCCAGGTGTCGAAAAATGCGCCCCTCGGGGCCTGTTGCACCCCCCTCCCAATCAAAATCCTGGGTCTGCCCCTGCTCCATCACGACCCCAAACGTGCCCGCTGCCCCTTATCTCGTACCCGCTCACGCAGCACTTGACATGTTCAAATGGCTGCCCTGATCTCCCTGACCATCATAACGGATCAATAATAAATTAGCCGACAAACTAAACTAAGGCCGTGCACGTTTCAACCCTTCATCTAATTTAGACGAGCTTCTTTGCCTAAGTAGCGTTACGGGAAGGAGCAACATGCCAGGATGGTCGTCTACCTATTTCCACCCAGAACCCATTAACCCGCGAGTTATTGGGGTATATTTCATAACGCGACTTACTGGGTGGGGTGGGGGATATTTTTTGCCCCCCTCCCTCGGATATCCGGAACTACTGGACCGAATGTAAAAACTCAAACGGCATTCGATAGCCCTGGGAAATTTATCGAGGGAAACATAATATTGTTGACCTCGAGGTCACCGATGACGTCACAGTGACAGGTCAGGTCACGTACAAAATGTTTGACCGTGTCAAAAGGTCTCGATGGACGGAATTGCCGCGCAAAATTGCGATATTAAACGCATAAGCTGTCGATAAATCGGTATGATTCGTGTCTGACACTTCTAAGTACCTTTCTAAGCTGTTTATGACCTTGGGTCAGGTCAAGGTCATCCGAGGTCACGAGGTCAAACTTCAGATTACGGTCATTAGGCGTTGTAACACATGTTTATGAGTTTGTTTTTCGTCTAGAACGCGAAAAATGACCTAAAAACATTGTTTGTTCCATATAAATAGAAGTAAGAAGCAAAAAGGGAAATGCGTTTTGTATGCATAGTAATGCTATGAGAGGTGGTCGACTTTTGTCATTTATAGGTCATAACTCAAGTCATATTTGAAGATATCGACTTCAAATTTGGTACACATTCACAGCACACATCTCGATCACATATGTTCCGGTTTTTGGATAATTCTGATTTTTTCTTGATCTTTAAAAAAAAAATGTATTTGGATTTCTCAAAATTTTTAATAAAAAAAAACTAAAAAATCCCGAGATAGCAGTTTGATAGCCCGGTCTATTATAAGTAATTTGATTAAAAAAAATAGTTTATCTCAAACATCATACCTTTGACGGCGTTTTCCGTAAACCATTATTTTGTAACAAAAACCGAAGAACATGACGTCACTCTGACGTCATTCGCGATTGACCTATCATAACCTCATATATTTCCTTTTGCCAACATGTGTAGAATTGATATGAGAGAAGGTACTGCAAGTTTGGTGATGATATCGGTAATCGTTTAGGAGTTATTGCAAAATAACGGGAGGGGGGGGGGGCAAAAAATAGCCCCCCCCAATAAGTCGCGGGTTAAAATGCAAAACAACAGCAGTCCAACTCAACTCCAGAGGGCATGCGTTGCCAAAGACCTTCATTGGCGCGCCCGGACCCTGCTACACTTCACACAGGGCTTTCTTTGCGCGGCACGCTACCCCGCGAGTTACCAACGCTTCAGGACAAAGCCAACCCAGTCGGCACAACAGAGCTGTAGTTGTGCAAGTTACCAGTTCTGAAGAAGGTTGTGAAATTCTGTTTCCGGTTTGGCGGTACGTGTAACTGTGTGCTTGCAAAGGAAGAACCACGTATGACAATCGCCCGGAAATCGTGACATACGTGGTTCTTCCTTTGTACGGCAGCTTTGTGTGCAAAATGATGTTGCGATAACTTACATAAAGCATAATGGATAACAAAGTGCATCGAGTCCCTCCGCAACCACCCCCACCCCTTCCCTAAAACTGACCTCCGCTATGCCCAGTCCTGTGCGCCCCTCCACGCCGAGTAAGGCGACCATTGCTGTCTCGTTGGATACTCACCGTTCTCGCTGGTTCTCGTGTATTGGGCCTCGCCACGGACTGCTGTCACCACAGCAGCCGGCAGAATCACAGTGTAATAACAAACAGACGGCGCGGACCGCCAGCGACCAGAGCACAACAATGTGGCTATCCTAGGTCACTGGTGGGGTCACCGGAAGGTCACTGGCTGACCCTGGGTCACCGGAAGGTCACTGGCTGACCCTGGGTCACCGGAAGGTCACTGACGGACCCTGGGTTACCGGAAGGTCACTGGCTGACCCTGGGTCACCGGAAGGTCACTGGCTGACCCTGGGCCACCGGAAGGTCACTGGCTGACCCTGGGTCACCGGAAGGTCACTGGCTGACCCTGGGTCACCACGGTTCACCGGCGAACGGACGGCGGACCGATCTGCCGCAGAAGCAGGAGAGGTCGGCTTCTGGCTTCGGTAGAAACAACGCCCCTCCAGGCAGAAGGCAGGCGTGACTTCTAAACTGCCAGTGGCATCCACGTAGGCAGGAAGGCATCCACGCATCCACGCAGGCAGCATCCACGTATCCACGTAGGCAGGATCCACGCATCCACGTAAGCAGCACCACACACCCACGTAGTCAGGAAGGCATCCACGTAGGGAGCATCCACGTAGGGAGCATCCACGTAGGGAGCATCCACGTAGGGAGCATCCACGTAGGGAGCATCCACGTAGGGAGCATCCACGTAGGCAGCATCCAGGCATCCACGTAGGCAGCATCCAGGCATCCACGTAGGCAGCATCCAGGCATCCACGTAGGGAGCATCCAGGCATACACGTAGGCAGCATCCAGGCATCCACGTAGGCAGCATCCAGGCATCCTAGACGGCAGGAAGGCATCGGCGTAGGCAGCGTCAGCCTCTGGGACAGAGAAAGCGTCAGTCGTCAGGGTCACTGTCACGGCGTCATGGGCCGATACAGCAATACAACCAACAGCATAATTCCCGACAAGCTGGCACACCTGCCACGCCGACGACAAAGTGGCAGAGTGGCATATTGACGATGTGGCGGGTACCAGCTCCGAGTACAATGTACACACGTCACGACCGACTGTCTGTACATGGATGAGAGAACGGAACGGTGGTCTCTTATCCATTTCTGTACCCCGCCCCCGTCTGTGTGTGGCCACAGTGTAGGTGGCAGCACCAGCAGCGGGGGCGGGGCTGGTGGGTCTCTCTAGCCGGGGGTAAGAGGACGGGCGGCCAGTGAGCGGCTACCCGACGGTGTTAGCCGGCACACACGAGTCCAAACAACAGAGCAGCAACAACACCAGCCAGCACACGATGCCGCTGACGGCAGCTGCAGGACTGGAGTTATCACGGGTCTGGTGAAGGAGACGCCATTCAGTGGTGATGATGATGATGATGATGATGATGATGATGATGATGATGATGATGATGATGATGATGATGATGATGATGATGATGATGATGATGATGATTAGGGATTTAGGGCGCCGCAACTACATGGCTATAAGGCTCCCAAGCCTTCCATTGAGCTAGTTGGGAACTAGGAAGCCGCAGCCAAACAAGGCGGGCGAGTCGGGCGAGAGGTGTCATGAGCTAGTTGTGAACTAGGAAGCCGCAGCCAAACAAGGCGGGGCGAGTCGGGAGAGAGGTGTCATGAGCTAGTTGTGAACTAGGAAGCCGCAGACAAACAAGGCGGGGCGAGTCGGGCGAGAGGTGTCATGAGCTAGTTGGGAACTAGGAAGCCGCAACCAAACAAGGCGGGGCGAGTCGGGAGAGAGGTGTCATGAGCTAGTTGGAAACTAGGAAGCCGCAGCCAAACAAGGCAGGGCGAGTCAGGCGAGAGGTGTCATGAGCTAGTTGGGAACTAGGAAGCCGCAGCCAAACAAGGCGGGGCGAGTCGGGCGAGAGGTGTCATGAGCTAGTTGTGAACTAGGAAGCCGCAGCCAAACAAGGCGGGGCGAGTCAGGCGAGAGGTGTCATGAGCTAGTTGGGAACTAGGGAGCCGCAGACAAACAAGGCGGGGCGAGTCGGGCGAGAGGTGTCATGAGCTAGCTTGGTGATACAGCCGCTACCAAACTAATGATCCTAACTACATACACCTCCGACAGCCCAACAGCAGCTGAGCACAAAGCCACGTACATGGAATCCACACAATATCGATCAACAGGCCGGCACCACCCACCATCTACCCTGCACATCACCATGGTGACAGCGAGGAGCTGAACATGCCGACCCGACTCACCTGACAGCAGACGGTGACACAGGTCCACTGCTACCGACACAGGACGTGCCACCTGGCGGCACAGAGCAGAACTAAGGTCAGAATAGGCCAGACAATCACATATTGCCGCTTAGATACGGTCAGAGCCCAGGCTAACATACGGCTTTAGCTAGCCGCAGGATGCTACCGCTTCCCGTGAGATTTAACCGGACGTCTACGCATCAAATAACCCTACTCTTTCCCCCAATGGTAAAACCCGACAATAACAAGAGGAGCTCTTCCGAGATGCTGCGGTAGGCGGGCTGGGTGGAAGTGTCGCCTGTTGCGCTGATACCACACATCAAACCGGACAATAACAGGAGGAGCTCTTCCGAGATGCTGCGGGAGGCGGGCTGGGGGGAAGTGTCGCCTGTTGCGCTGATAACACACACATCAAACCCGACAATAACAAGAGGAGCTCTTCCGAGATGCTGCGGTAGGCGGGCTGGGGGGAAGTGTCGCCTGTTGCGCTGATAACACACACATCAAACCCGACAATAACAACAGGAGCTCTTCCGAGATGCTGAGGGAGGCGGGGTGGGGGATGTCGCCTGTTGCGCTGATAACACACACACATCGCTCCGCTGACTATGAGTAACATGGGGACAGAATTAGCTGAGGTCGGTCGTACGAAGGCGGCCGGGCGTGGAGCTGACCCGTCCGTCGGACTGCCGACTCTGCTGCTGTGGCCGCTGGCCGGAGGGCCAGCCGGGTCACTGGAGAGACCCGGCACCCAGGGCAGGCCGCGGCATTACAATACAACACAACACACCGGGTCACTGGAGACCCGGCACCTAGGGCAGGCCGCGGCATTACAATACAACACACCGGGTCACTGGAGAGACCCGGCACCCAGGGCAGGCCGCGGCATTACAATACAATACAACACACCGGGTCACTGGAGAGACCCGGTACCCAAGGCAGGCCGCGGCATTACAATACAACACAACACACAGGGTTACTGGAGACCCGGCACCTAGGGCAGGCCGCGGCATTACAATACAACACACCGGGTCACTGGAGAGACCCGGCACCCGGGGCAGGCCGCGGCATTACAACACAATACAACATACAGGGTCACTGGAGAGACCCGGCACCCAGGGAAAACCGCGGCATTACAACACAACACACCGGGTCACTGGAGAGACACGGCACCCAGGGCAGGCTGCAGCATTAAATTACAATACAACACCCAACACACCAGGTCCCTAGAGACCCGGCACCCAGGGCAGGCCACGACATTACAATACAACACAATACACAGGGTCACTGGGGAGACCCGGCACCCGGGGCAGGCCGCGACATTACAATACAATACAATACAATACACAGGGTCACTGGAGAGACCCGGTACCCAGGGCAGGCAGCGGCATTACAATACAATACACAGGGTCACTGGGGAAACCCGGCACCCAGGGCAGGCCGCGACATTACAGTACAATACAATACACAGGGTCACTGGGGAGACCCGGCACAGGCCACGACATTACAATACAATACACAGGGTCACTGGAGAGACCCGGTACCCAGGGCAGGCGGCGACATTACAATACAATACACAGGGTCACTGGGGAAACCCGGCACCCAGGGCAGGCGGCGACATTACAATACACAGGGTCACTGGGGAAACCTGGCACCCAGGGCAGGCGGCGACATTACAATACAATACACAGGGTCACTGGGGAAACCCGGCACCCAGGGCAGGTCGCGGCATTACAATACAATACAATACACAGGGTCACTGGAGAGACCCGGCACCCGGGGCAGGCCGCGGAAACACGCATACATAACCCACAGCTTTACACACATTGTTCCGCCACATACACCTACCCTTGTAGACTGGAACATCTCCGTCCTGGCAGGGTGGACATGGAGTCTGGCTGGAGAAAGGCGACCGGGCTCAGCTCCTACCACAGGCTGTGCCGCCGCTCAGATCTGCCGGCGATCACCGGAGCAGCTGGACTCGTCCTGCAGAGGTAGTAAACAGCGTGAACAGCAGCACGTGACAGGCAGGAGAGGAGAGCTGCACGCATATACACACACATGCACACATACACGCATGCGTACGTCCTGTACCCCGCCCCCGTCTGTGTGTGGCCACAGTGTAGGTGGCAGCACCAGCAGCGGGGGCAGGGCTGGTGGGTCTCTCTAGCCGGGGGTAAGAGGACGGGCGGCCAGTGAGCGGCTACCCGACGGTGTTAGCCGGCAAACACACGAGTCCAAACAACACAGCAGCAACAACACCAGCCAGCACACGATGCCGCTGACGGCAGCTGCAGGACTGGAGTTATCACGGGTCTGGTGAAGGAGACGCCATTCAGTGGTGATGATGATGATGATGATGATGATGATGATGATGATGATGATGATGATGATGATGATGATGATGATGATGATGATGATGATGATGATGATGATGATTAGGGATTTAGTGCGCCGCAACTACTTGGCTATAAGGCTTCCAAGCCTTTCAGTGAGCTAGTTGGGAACTAGGAAGCCGCAGCCAAACAAGGCGGGGGAGTCGGGCGAGAGGTGTCATGAGCTAGTTGGGAACTAGGAAGCCACAGCCAAACAAGGCGGGGAGAGTCGGGCGTGAGGTGTCATGAGCTAGCTTGGTGATACAGCCACTACCAAACTAATGATCCTAACTACATACACCTCCGACAGCCCAACAGCAGCTGAGCACAAAGCCACGTACATGGAATCCACACAATATTGATCAACAGGACGGCACCACCCACCATCTACCCTGCACATCACCATGGTGACAGCGAGGAGCTGAATATGCCGACCCGACTCACCTGACAGCAGACGGTGACAGGTCCACTGCTACTGACACAGGACGTGCCACCTGGCGGCACAGAGCAGAACTGAGGTCAGAATAGGTCAGACAATCACATATTGCCGCTTAGATACGGTCAGAGCCCAGGCTAACATACGGCTTTAGCTAGCCGCAGGATGCTACCGCTTCCCGTGAGATTTAACCGGACGTCTACGCATCAAATAACCCTACTCTTTCCCCCAATGGAAAACACCCGACAATAACAAGAGGAGCTCTTCCGAGATGCTGCGGTAGGCGGGCTGGGGGGAAGTGTCGCCTGTTGCGCTGATAACACACACATCAAACCCGACAATAACAAGAGGAGCTCTTCCGAGATGCTGCAGGAGGCGGGCTGGGGGGAAGTGTCTCCTGTTGCGCTGATAACACAGACATCAAACCCGGCAATAACAAGAGGAGCTCTACCGAGATGCTGCGGGAGGCGGGCTGGGGGGAAGTGTCTCCTGTTGCGCTGATAACACACACATCGCTCCGCTGACTATGAGTAACATGGGGACAGAGTTAGCTGAGGTCGGTCGTACGAAGGCGGCCGGGCGTGGAGCTGACCCGTCCGTCGGACTGCCGACTCTGCTGCTGTGGCCGCCGGCCGGAAGGTCAGCCGGGTCACTGGAGAGACCCGGCACCCAGGGCAGGCCGCGGCATTACAATACAACACACAACACACAGGGTCACTGGAGAGACCCGGCACCCAGGACAGGCCGCGGCATTACAACACAATACACCGGGTGACTGGAGACCCGGCACCTAGGGCAGGCCGCGGCATTACAATACAACACACCGGGTCACTGGAGAGACCCGGCACCCAGGGCAGGCCGCGGCATTACAATACAACATACAACACACCGGGCCACTGGAGAGACCCGGCACCCAGGACAGGCCGCGGCATTACAATACAACACACCGGGTCACTGGAGAGACCCGACACCCAGGGCAGGCCGCGGCATTACAATACAATACAATACACAGGGGCACTGGGGAAACCCGACACCCAGGGCAGGCCGCGGCATTACAATACAACACACAACACACCTGGTCAATGGGGAGACCCGGCACCCAGGGCAGGCCGCGGCATTACAATACAACACACAACACACCTGGTCACTGGGGAGACCCGGCACCCAGGGCAGGCCGTGGCATTACAATACAACACACAACACACCACACCGGGTCACTGAGAGACCCCGCACCCAGGGCAGGCCGTGGCATTACAATACAACACACAGGGTCACTGGAGAGACCCGACACCCAGGGCAGGCCGCGGCATTACAATACAACACACACCACACCGGGCCACTGGAGAGACCCGGCACCCAGGACAGGCCGTGACATTACATTATAATACAATACAACACACCGGGCCACTGGAGAGACCTGGCACCCAGGGCAGGCCGCGGCATTACAATACAACACACAACACACCGGGTCACTGGAGAGTCCGGCACCCAGGACAGGCCGCGGCATTACAATAAAACACACAGGGTCACTGGAGAGACCCGGCACCCAGGACAGGCCGCGGCATTACAATAAAACACACAGGGTCACTGGAGAGACCCGGTACCAAGGACAGGCCGCGGCATTACAATACAATACAACACACAACACACCGGGTCACTGGAGAGCCCGACACCCAGGGCAGGCCGCGGCATTACAATAAAACACACACCACACCGGGTCACTGGAGACACGGCACCCAGGGCAGGCCGCGGCATTACAATACAACATACAGGGTCACTGGAGAGACCCGGTACCCAGGGCAGGCCGCGGCATTACAGCACACAACACCGGGTCACTGGAGAGACCTGGCACCCAGGACAGGCCGCGACATTACAATACAACACAACACACCGGGTCACTGGAGACCTGGCACCCAGGACAGGCCGCGGCATTACAATACAACACAACACACAGGGTCACTGGAGAGACCCGGCACCCAGGGCAGGCCGCGGCATTACAATACAACACACAACACACAGGTTTACTGGGGAGACCCGGTACCCAGGGCAGGCCGTGGCAACACGCATACATAACACAGCTTTACACACATTGTTCCGCCACATACACCTACCCTTGTAGACTGGAACATCCCCGTCCTGACAGGGTGGACATGGAGTCTGGCTGGAGAAAGGCGACCGGGATCAGCTCCTACCACAGGCTGTGCCGCTCAGATCTGCCGGCGATCACCGGAGCAGCTGGATTCGTCCTGCAGAGGCAGCAAACAGCGTGAACAGCAGCACGTGACAGGCAGGAGAGGAGAGCTGCACGCATATACAAACACATATACACATACACGCATGCGTACGTCCTGTACCCCGCCCCCGACTGTGTGTGGTCACAGTGTAGGTGGCAGCCCCAGCAGCGGGGGCAGGGCTGGTGGGTCTCTCGAGCCGGGGGTAAGAGGACGGGATGCCAGTGAGCGGCTACCCGACGGTGTTAGCCGGCGCACACGAGTCCAAACAACAGAGCAGCAACAACACCAGCCAGCACACGATGCCGCTGACGGCAGCTGCAGGACTGGAGTTATCACGGGTCTGGACTCATGAGCTAGTTGGAAACTAGGAAGCCGCAGCCAAACAAGGCGGGGCGAGTCGGGCGAGAAGTGTCATGAGCTAGTTGGAAACTAGGAAGCCGCAGCCAAACAAGGCGGGGCGAGTCGGGCGAGAGGTGTCATGAGCTAGTTGGAAACTAGGAAGCCGCAACCAAACAAGGCGGGGCGAGTCGGCCGAGAGGTGTCATGAGCTAGTTGGAAACTAGGAAGCCACAGCCAAACAAGGCGGGGCGAGTCGGGCGAGAGGTGTCATGAGCTAGTTGGGAACTAGGAAGCCGCAGCCAAACAAGGCGGGGCGGGTCGGGCGAGAGGTGTCATGAGCTAGTTGGGAACTAGGAAGCTGCAGACAAACAAGGCGGGGCGAGTCGGGCAAGAGGTGTCATGAGCTAGTTGTGAACTAGGAAGCCGCAGACAAACAAGGCGGGGCGAGTCGGGCAAGAGGTGTCATGAGCTAGTTGGGAACTAGGAAGCCGCAGACAAACAAGGCGGGGGCGAGTCGGGCAAGAGGTGTCATGAGCTAGTTGTGAACTAGGAAGCCGCAGACAAACAAGGCGGGGCGAGTCGGGCAAGAGGTGTCATGAGCTAGTTGGGAACTAGGAAGCCGCAGACAAACAAGGCGGGGCGAGTCGGGCAAGAGGTGTCATGAGCTAGTTGGGAACTAGGAAGCAGCAGACAAACAAGGCGGGGCGAGTCGGGCAAGAGGTGTCATGAGCTAGTTGGGAACTAGGAAGCCGCAGACAAACAAGGCGGGGCGAGTCGGGCGAGAGGTGTCATGAGCTAGTTGGAAACTAGGAGGCCGCAGCCAAACAAGGCGGGGCGAGTCGGGCGAGAGGTGTCATGAGCTAGTTCGAAACTAGGAAGCCGCAGCCAAACAAGGCGGGGCGAGTCGGGCGAGAGGTGTCATGAGCTAGCTGGGAACCAGGGAGCCACAGCCAAACAAGGCGGGGCGAGTCGGGCGAGAGGTGTCATGAGCTAGCTTGGTGATACAGCCGCTACCAAACTAATGATCCTAACTACATACACCTCCGACAGCCCAACAGCAGCTGAGCACAAAGCCACGTACATGGAATCCACACAATATCGATCAACAGGCCGGCACCACCCACCATCCACCCTGCACATCACCATGGTGACAGCGAGGAGCTGAACATGCCGACCCGACTCACCTGACAGCAGACGGTGACACAGGTCCACTGCTACCGACACAGGACGCGTCATCTGTCGGCACAGAGCAGAACTGAGGTCAGAATAGGTCAGACAATCACATATTGCCGCTTAGATACGGTCAGAGCCCAGGCTAACATACGGTTTTAGCTAGCCGCAGGATGCTACCGCTTCCCGTGAGATTTAACCGGACGTCTATGCATCAAATTACTCTACTCTTTCCCCCAATGGTAAAAACCCGACAATAACAAGAGGAGCTCTTCCGAGATGCTGCGGGAGGCGGGCTGGGGGGAAGTGTCGCCTGTTGCGCTGATAACACATCAAACCCGACAATAACAAGAGGAGCTCTTCCGAGATGCTGCGGGAGGCGGGCTGGGGGGAAGTGTCGCCTGTTGCGCTGATAACACAAACATCAAACCCGACAATAACAAGAGGAGCTCTTCCGAGATGCTGCGGTAGGCGGGCTGGGGGGAAGTGTCTCCTGTTGCGCTGATAACAGACACATCGCTCCGCTGACTATGAGTAACATGGGGACAGAGTTAGCTGAGGTCGGTCGTACGAAGGCGGCCGGGCGTGGAGCTGACCCGTCCGTCGGACTGCCGACTCTGCTGCTGTGGCCACCGGCCGGAGGGCCAGCCGGGTCACTGGAGAGACCCGGCACCCAGGACAGGCCGCGGCATTACAACACAACACACCGGGTCACTGGAGAGACCCGGCACCCAGGGCAGGCCGCGGCATTACAATACAACACAACACACCGGGTCACTGGAGAGACCCGGCACCCAGGGCAGGCCGCGGCATTACAACACAACATACAACACACACAACACCGGGCCCCTGGGGAGACCCGGCACCCAGGGCAGGCCGTGACATTACATTATAATACAATACAACACACCGGGTCACTGGGGAGACCCGGCACCCAGGGCAGGCCGCGGCATTACAATACAACATACATCACACGAGGTCACTGGGGAGACCCGGCACTCAGGGCAGGCCGTGGCAACATGCATACATAAACCACAGCTTTCCACACATTGTTCCGCCACATACACCTACCCTTGTAGACGGGAACATCCCCGTCCTGGCAGGGTGGACATGGAGTCTGGCTGGAGAAAGGCGATCGGGCTCAGTTCCTACCACAGGCTGTGCCGCTCAGATCTGCCGGCGATCACCGGAGCAGCTGGATTCGTCCTGCAGAGGCAGCAAACAGCGTGAACAGCAGCACGTGACAGGCTGGAGAGGAGAGCTGCACGCATATACAAACACATATGCACATACACGCATGCGTACGTCCTGTACCCCGCCCCCGACTGTGTGTGGCCACAGTGTAGGTGGCAGCACCAGCAGCGAGGGCGGGCCTAGTGGGTCTCTCTAGCCGGGAGTAAGAGGACGGGCGGCCAGTGAGCGGCTACCCGACGGTGTTAGCCGGCAAACACACGAGTCCAAACAATACAGCAGCAACAACACCAGCCAGCACACGATGCCGCTGACGGCAGCTGCAGGACTGGAGTTATCACGGGTCTGGTGAAGGAGACGCCATTCAGTGGTGATGATGATGATGATGATGATGATGATGATGATGATGATGATGATGGTGATGGTGATGATGATGATGATGATGATGATTAGGGATTTAGGGCGCCGAAACTACTTGGCTATAAGGCTCCCAAACCTTACAGTGAGCTAGTTGGGAACTAGGAAGCTGCAGCCAAACAAGGCGGGCGAGTCGGGCAAGAGGTGTCATGAGCTAGTTGGGAACTAGGAAGCCGCAACCAAACAAGGAGGGGCGAGTCGGGCGAGAGGTGTCATGAGCTAGTTGGGAACTAGGAAGCCGCAGACAAACAAGGCGGGGCGAGTCGGGCGAGAGGTGTCATGAGATAGTTGGGAACTAGGAAGCCGCAGCCAAACAAGGCGGGGCGAGTCGGGCAAGAGGTGTCATGAGCTAGTTGGGAACTGGGAAGCCGCAGCCAAACAAGGCGGGGCGAGTCGGGCAAGAGGTGTCATGAGCTAGTTGGGAACTGGGAAGCCGCAGCCAAACAAGGCGGGGCGAGTCGGGCGAGAGGTGTCATGAGCTAGTTGGGAACTAGGAAGCTGCAGTCAAACAAGGCGGGGCGAGTCGGGCGAGAGGTGTCATGAGCTAGCTTGGAACTAGGAAGCCGCACACAAACAAGGCGGGGCGAGTCGGGCGAGAGGTGTCATGAGCTAGTTGGGAACTAGGGAGCCACAGACAAACAAGGCGGGGCGAGTCGGCCGAGAGGTGTCATGAGCTAGTTGGAAACTAGGAGGCCGCAGCCAAACAAGGCGGGGCGAGTCGGGCAAGAGGTATTATGAGCTAGTTGGGAACTAGGAAGCCGCAGCCAAACAAGGCGGGGCGAGTCGGGCGAGAGGTGTCATGAGCTAGCTTGGAACTAGGAAGCCGCACACAAACAAGGCGGGGCGAGTCGGGCGAGAGGTGTCATGAGCTAGTTGGGAACTAGGGAGCCACAGACAAACAAGGCGGGGCGAGTCGGCCGAGAGGTGTCATGAGCTAGTTGGGAACTAGGAAGCTGCAGTCAAACAAGGCGGGGCGAGTCGGGCGAGGTGTCATGAGCTAGCTTGGAACTAGGAAGCCGCACACAAACAAGGCGGGGCGAGTCGGGCGAGAGGTGTCATGAGCTAGTTGGGAACTAGGGAGCCACAGACAAACAAGGCGGGGCGAGTCGGCCGAGAGGTGTCATGAGCTAGTTGGGAACTAGGAAGCCGCACACAAACAAGGCGGGGCGAGTCGGGCAAGAGGTATTATGAGCTAGTTGGGAACTAGGAAGCCGCAGCCAAACAAGGCGGGGCGAGTCGGGCGAGAGGTGTCATGAGCTAGTTGGGAACTAGGAAGCTGCAGTCAAACAAGGCGGGGCGAGTCAGGCGAGAGGTGTCATGAGCTAGCTTGGAACTAGGAAGCCGCACACAAACAAGGCGGGGCGAGTCGGGCGAGAGGTGTCATGAGCTAGCTGGGAACCAGGGAGCCGCAGCCAAACAAGGCGGGGCGAGTCGGGCGAGAGGTGTGATGAGCTAGTTGGGAACTAGGAAGCCGCAGACAAACAAGGCGGGGCGAGTCGGGCGAGAGGTGTGATGAGCTAGTTGGGAACTAGGAAGCCACAGCCAAACAAGGCGGGGCGAGTCGGGCGAGAGGTGTCATGAGCTAGCTTGGAACTAGGAAGCCGCACACAAACAAGGCGGGGCGAGTCGGGCGAGAGGTGTCATGAGCTAGCTGGGAACCAGGGAGCCGCAGCCAAACAAGGCGGGGCGAGTCGGGCGAGAGGTGTGATGAGCTAGTTGGGAACTAGGAAGCCCCAGACAACCAAGGCTTCCTAGAGTCGGGCGAGAGGTGTCATGAGCTAGCTGGGAACCAGGGAGCCGCAGCCAAACAAGGCGGGGCGAGTCGGGCAAGAGGTGTCATGAGCTAGCTGGCAACTAGGAAGCTGCAGACAAACAAGGCGGGGCGAGTCAGGCGAGAGGTGTGATGAGCTAGCTTGGAACTAGGAAGCCGCACACAAACAAGGCGGGGCGAGTCGGGCAAGAGGTGTCATGAGCTAGCTGGGAACTAGGAAGCCGCAGACAAACAAGGCGGGGCGAGTCGGGCGAGAGGTGTCATGAGCTAGTTGTGAACTAGGAAGCCGCAGCCAAACAAGGCGGGGCGATTCAGGCGAGAGGTGTCATGAGCTAGTTGGGAACTAGGAAGCCGCAGCCAAACAAGGCGGGGCGAGTCGGGCAAGAGGTGTCATGAGCTAGCTTGGAACTAGGAAGCCGCACACAAACAAGGCGGGGCGATTCAGGCGAGAGGTGTCATGAGCTAGTTGGGAACCAGGGAGCCGCAGCCAAACAAGGCGGGGCGAGTCGGGCGAGAGGTGTCATGAGCTAGCTTGGTGATACAGCCGTTACCAAACTAATGATCCTAACTACATACACCTCCGACAGCCCAACAGCAGCTGAGCACAAAGCCACGTACATGGAATCCACACAATATCGATCAACAGGCCGGCACCACCCACCATCTACACTGCACATCACCATAGTGACAGCGAGGAGCTGCACATGCCGACCCGACTCACCTGACAGCAGACGGTGACACAGGTCCACTGCTACCGACACAGGACGTGCCACCCGGCGGCACAGAGCAGAACTGAGGTCAGAATAGGTCAGACAATCACATATTGCCGCTTAGATACGGTCAGAGCCCAGGCTAACATACGGCTTTAGCTAGCCGCAGGATGCTACCGCTTCCCGTGAGATTTAACCGGACGTCTACGCATCAAATAACCCTACTCTTTCGCCCAATGGTAAAACTCGACAATAACAAGAGGAGCTCTTCCGAGATGCTGCGGTAGGCGGGCTGGGGGGAAGTGTCGCCTGTTGCGCTGATAACACACACATCAAACCTGACAATAACAAGAGGAACTCTTCCGAGATGCTGCAGGAGGCGGGCTGGGGGGAAGTGTCGCCTGTTGCGCTGATAACACAGACATCAAACCCGACAATAACAAGAGGAGCTCTTCCGAGATGCTGCGGGAGGCGGGCTGGGTGGAAGTGTCGCCTGTTGCGCTGATAACACACACATCAAACCCGACAATAACAAGAAGAGCTCTTCCGAGATGCTGCGGGAGGCGGGCTGGGGGGGGGGGGGGGGGGGGGGTGTCGCCTGTTGCGCTGATAACACACACATCAAACCCGACAATAACAAGAGGAGCTCTTCCGAGATGCTGAGGGAGGCGGGGTGGGTGGGGGGGGGGGGGGGGGGGGGGGGGGAGTGTCTCCAGTTGCGCTGATAACACACACATCGCTCCGCTGACTATGAGTAACATGGGGACAGAGTTAGCTGAGGTCGGTCGTACGAAGGCGGCCGGGCGTGGAGCTGACCCGTCCGTCGGACTGCCGACTCTGCTGCTGTGGCCGCCGGCCGGAGGGTCAGCCGGGTCACTGGAGAGACCCGTCACCCAGGACAGGCCGCGGCATTAAAATACAACACACAACACACAACACACAAGGTCACTGGAGAGACCCGGCACAAAGGACAGGCCGTGGCATTACAATACAACATACAACACACCGGGTCACTGGAGACCCGGCACCCAGGACAGGCCGCGGCATTACAATACAACATACAACACACAAGGTCACTGGAGAGACCCGGCACAAAGGACAGGCCGTGGCATTACAATACAACATACAACACACCGGGTCACTGGAGACCCGGCACCCAGGACAGGCCGCGGCATTACAATACAACATACAACACACCGGGCCACTGGAGAGACCCGGCACCCAGGACAGGCCGCGGCATTACAATACAACATACCGGGCCACTGGAGAGACCCGGCACGCAGGGCAGGCCGCGGCATTACAATACAACATACCGGGTCACTCGAGAGACCCGGCACCCAGGACAGGCCGCGGCATTACAATACAATCCAAGACACAGGGTCACTGGAGAGACCCGGCACCCAGGGCAGGCCGCGGCAACACGAATCCATAACCCACAGTTGTACACACATTGTTCCGCCACATACACCTACCCTTGTAGACTGGAACATCCCCGTCCTGACAGGGTGGACATGGAGTCTGGCTGGAGAAAGGCGATCGGGCTCAGCTCCTACCACAGGCTGTGCCGCTCAGATCTGCCGGCGATCACCGGAGCAGCTGGATTCGTCCTGCAGAGGCAGCAAACAGCGTGAACAGCAGCACGTGACAGGCTGGAGAGGAGAGCTGCACGCATATACAAACACATACACACATACACGCATGCGTACGTCCTGTACCCCGCCCCCGTCTGTGTGTGGCCACAGTGTAGGTGGCAGCCCCAGCAGCGGGGGCAGGGCTGGCGGGTCTCTCTAGCCGGGGGTAAGAGGACGGGCGGCCAGTGAGCGGCTACCCGACGGTGTTAGCCGGCACACACGAGTCCAAACAATACAGCAGCAACACCAGCTAGCACACGATGCCGCTGACGGCAGCTGCAGGACTGGAGTTATCACGGGTCTGGTGAAGGAGACGCCATTCAGTGATGGTGATTATGATAATAATTACAACAATGGTGATAATCATGATTAGGGATTTAGGGCGCCGCTAATACTTGGCTATAAGGCTCCCAAGCCTTGCAGTGAGCTAGTTGGGAACTAGGAAGCCGCAGCCAAACAAGGCGGGCGAGTCGGGCAAGAGGTGTCATGAGCTAGTTGGGAACTAGGAAGCCGCAACCAAACAAGGAGGGGCGAGTCGGGCGAGAGGTGTCATGAGCTAGTTGGGAACTAGGAAGCCGCAGACAAACAAGGCGGGGCGAGTCGGGCGAGAGGTGTCATGAGCTAGTTGTGAACTAGGAAGCCGCAACCAAACAAGGCGGGGCGAGTCGGGCGAGAGGTGTCATGAGCTAGTTGGGAACTAGGAAGCCGCAACCAAACAAGGAGGGGCGAGTCGGGCGAGAGGTGTCATGAGCTAGTTGGGAACTAGGAAGCCGCAGACAAACAAGGCGGGCGAGTCGGGCAAGAGGTGTCATGAGCTAGTTGGAAACTAGGAAGCCGCAACCAAACAAGGCGGGGCGAGTCGGGCGAGAGGTGTCATGAGCTAGTTGTGAACTAGGAAGCTGCGGACAAACAAGGCGGGGCGAATCGGGCAAGAGGTGTCATGAGCTAGTTGTGAACTAGGAAGCCGCAGACAAACAAGGCGGGGCGAGTCGGGCAAGAGGTGTCATGAGCTAGTTGGGAACTAGGAAGCCGCAGACAAACAAGGCGGGGCGAGTCGGGCAAGAGGTGTCATGAGCTAGTTGGGAACTAGGAAGCCGCAGACAACCAAGGCGGGGCGAGTCGGGCGAGAGGTGTCATGAGGTAGTTGGGAACTAGGAAGCCGCAGCCAAACAAGGCGGGGCGATTCAGGCGAGAGGTGTCATGAGCTAGTTGGGAACTAGGAAGCCGCAGCCAAACAAGGCGGGGCGAGTCAGGCGAGAGGTGTCATGAGCTAGCTTGGTGATACAGCCACTACCAAACGAATGATCCCAACTACATACACCTCCGACAGCCCAACAGCAGCTGAGCACAAAGCCACGTACATGGAATCCACACAATATCGATCAACAGGCCGGCACCACCCACCATCTACCCTGCACATCACCATGGTGACAGCGAGGAGCTGCACATGCCGACCCGACTCACCTGACAGCAGACGGTGACACAGGTCCACTGCTACTGACACAGGACGTGCCATCTGGCGGCACAGAGCAGAACTGAGGTCAGAATAGGACAGACAATCACATATTGCCGCTTAGATACGGTCAGAGCCCAGGCTAACATACGGCTTTAGCTAGCCGCAGGATGCTACCGCTTCCCGTGAGATTTAACCGGACGTCTACGCATCAAATAACCCTACTCTTTCGCCCAATGGTAAAACCGGACAATAACAGGAGGAGCTCTTCCGAGATGCTGCGGTAGGCGGGCTGGGGGGAAGTATCGCCTGTTGCGCTGATAACACACACATCAAACCCGACAATAACAAGAGGAGCTCTTCCGAGATGCTGCGGGAGGCGGGCTGGGGGGAAGTGTCGCCTGTTGCGCTGATAACACACACATCAAACCCGACAATAACAAGAGGAGCTCTTCCGAGATGCTGCGGGAGGCGGGCTGGGGGAAGTGTCGCCTGTTGCGCTGATAACACACACGTCGCTCCGCTGACTATGAGTAACAGGGGGTCAAAGTTAGCTGAGGTCGGTCGTACGAAGGCGGCCGGGCGTGGAGCTGACCCGTCCGTCGGACTGCCGACTCTGCTGCTGTGGCCGCCGGCCGGAGGGTCAGCCGGGTCACTGGAGAGACCCGGCACCCAGAACAGGCCGCGGCATTACAATACAACATACAACACACCGGGCCACTGGAGAGACCCGGCACCCAGGGCAGGCCGCGGCATTACAATACAACATACAACACACCGGGCCACTGGAGACCCAGCACCCAGGACAGGCCGCGGCATTACAATACAACATACAACACACCGGGCCACTGGAGAGACCCGGCACCCAGGACAGGCCGCGGCATTACAATACAACATACAACACACCGCGTCACTGGAGAGACCCGGCACCCAGGACAGGCCGCGGCATTACAATACAACATACAACACACCGCGTCACTGGAGAGACCCGGCACCCAGGACAGGCCGCGGCATTACAATACAACACAACACACCGGGTCACTGGAGAGACCTGGCACCCAGGACAGGCCGCGGCATTACAATACAACACAACACACCGGGTCACTCGAGAGACCCGGCACCCAGGGCAGGTCGCGGCATTACAATACAACACACAACACACAGGGTCACTGGAGAGACCCGGTACCCAGGGCAGGCCGCGGAAACATGCATACATAACACACAGCTTTACACACATTGTTCCGCCACATACACCTACCCTTGTAGACTGGAACATCCCCGTCCTGGCAGGGTGGACATGGAGTCTGGCTGGAGAAAGGCGATCGGGCTCAGTTCCTACCACAGGCTGTGCCGCTCAGATCTGCCGGCGATCACCGGAGCAGCTGGATTCGTCCTGCAGAGGCAGCAAACAGCGTGAACAGCAGCACGTGACAGGCAGGAGAGGAGAGCTGCACGCATATACAAACACATATACACATACACGCATGCGTACGTCCTGTACCCCGCCCCCGACTGTGTGTGGCCACAGTGTAGGTGGCAGCACCAGCAGCGGGGGCAGGGCTGGTGGGTCTCTCTAGCCGGGGGTAAGAGGACGGGCGGCCAGTGAGCGGCTACCCGACGGTGTTAGCCGGCACACACGAGTCCAAACAATACTGCAGCAACAACACCAGCCAGCACACGATGCCGCTGACGGCAGCTGCAGGACTGGAGTTATCACGGGTCTGGTGATGGAGACGCCATTCAGTGGTGGTGATGATGATGATGATGATGATGATGATGATGATGATGATGATGATGATGATGATGATGATGATGATGATGATGATGATGATGATGATGATGATGATGATGATGATTAGGGATTTACGGCGCCGCAACTACTTGGCTATAAGGCTCCCACGCCTTAAAGTGAGCTAGTTGGAAACTAAGAAGCCACAGCCAAACAAGGCGGGCGAGTCGGGCGTGAGGTATCATGAGCTAGTTGTGAACTAGGAAGCCGCAACCAAACAAGGCGGGGCAAGTCGGGCGAGAGGTGACGAGCTAGTCGTGAACTAGGAAGCCACAGACACACAAGGCGGGGCGAGTCGGGCGAGAGGTGTCATGAGCTAGCTTGGTGATACAGCCACTACCAAACTAATGATCCTAACTACATACACCTCCGACAGCCCAACAGCAGCTGAGCACAAAGCCACGTACATGGAATCCACACAATATCGATCAACAGGCCGGCACCACCCACCATCTACCCTGCACATCACCATGGTGACAGCGAGGAGCTGAACATGCCGACCCGACTCACCTGACAGCAGACGGTGACACAGGTCCACTGCTACTGACACAGGACGTGCCACCTGGCGGCACAGAGCAGAACTAAGGTCAGAATAGGCCAGACAATCACATATTGCCGCTTAGATACGGTCAGAGCCCAGGCTAACATACGGCTTTAGCTAGCCGCAGGATGCTACCGCTTCCCGTGAGATTTAACCGGACGTCTACGCATCAAATAACCCTACTCTTTCCCCCAATGGAAAACACCCGACAATAACAAGAGGAGCTCTTCCGAGATGCTGCGGGAGGCAGGCTGGGTGGAAGTGTCGCCTGTTGCGCTGATACCACACATCAAACCTGACAATAACAAGAGGAGCTCTTCCGAGATGCTGCAGGAGGCGGGCTGGGGGGAAGTGTCTCCTGTTGCGCTGATAACACACACATCGCTCCGCTGACTATGAGTAACATGGGGACAGAATTAGCTGAGGTCGGTCGTACGAAGGCGGCCGGGCGTGGAGCTGACCCGTCCGTCGGACTGCCGACTCTGCTGCTGTGGCCGCCGGCCGGAGGGTCAGCCGGGTCACTGGAGAGACCCGGCACCCAGGGCAGGCCGCGGCATTACAACACAACACACCGGGTCACTGGAGAGACCCGGCACCCAGGGCAGGCCGCGGCATTACAATACAACATACAACACACCGGGTCACTGGAGAGACCCGGCACCCAGGGCAGGCCGCGGCATTACAATACAACATACAACACACCGGGTCACTGGAGAGACCCGGCACCCAGGGCAGGCCGCGGCATTACAATACAACATACAACACACCGGGTCACTGGAGAGACCCGGCACCCAGGGCAGGCCGCGGCATTACAATACAATCCAAGACACAGGGTCACTGGAGAGACCCGGCACCCAGGGCAGGCCGCGGCAACACGAATCCATAACCCACAGTTGTACACACATTGTTCCGCCACATACACCTACCCTTGTAGACGGGAACATCCCCGTCCTGACAGGGTGGACATGGAGTCTGGCTGGAGAAAGGCGATCGGGCTCAGCTCCTACCACAGGCTGTGCCGCTCAGATCTGCCGGCGATCACCGGAGCAGCTGGATTCGTCCTGCAGAGGCAGCAAACAGCGTGAACAGCAGCACGTGACAGGCAGGAGAGGAGAGCTGCACGCATATACAAACACATACACACATACACGCATGCGTACGTCCTGTACCCCGCCCCCGTCTGTGTGTGGCCACAGTGTAGGTGGCAGCCCCAGCAGCGGGGGCAGGGCTGGCGGGTCTCTCTAGCCGGGGGTAAGAGGACGGGCGGCCAGTGAGCGGCTACCCGACGGTGTTAGCCGGCACACACGAGTCCAAACAATACAGCAGCAACAACACCAGCTAGCACACGATGCCGCTGACGGCAGCTGCAGGACTGGAGTTATCACGGGTCTGGTGAAGGAGACGCCATTCAGTGATGGTGATTATGATAATAATTACGACAATGGTGATAATCATGATTAGGGATTTAGGGCGCCGCTAATACTTGGCTATAAGGCTCCCAAGCCTTGCAGTGAGCTAGTTGGTAACTAGGAAGCCGCAGCCAAACAAGGCGGGCGAGTCGGGCAAGAGGTGTCATGAGCTAGTTGGGAACTAGGAAGCCGCAACCAAACAAGGAGGGGCGAGTCGGGCGAGAGGTGTCATGAGCTAGTTGGGAACTAGGAAACCGCAGACAAACAAGGCGGGGCGAGTCGGGCGAGAGGTGTCATGAGCTAGTTGTGAACTAGGAAGCCGCAACCAAACAAGGCGGGGCGAGTCGGGCGAGAGGTGTCATGAGCTAGTTGGGAACTAGGAAGCCGCAACCAAACAAGGAGGGGCGAGTCGGGCGAGAGGTGTCATGAGCTAGTTGGGAACTAGGAAGCCGCAGACAAACAAGGCGGGCGAGTCGGGCAAGAGGTGTCATGAGCTAGTTGGAAACTAGGAAGCCGCAACCAAACAAGGCGGGGCGAGTCGGGCGAGAGGTGTCATGAGCTAGTTGTGAACTAGGAAGCTGCGGACAAACAAGGCGGGGCGAATCGGGCAAGAGGTGTCATGAGCTAGTTGTGAACTAGGAAGCCGCAGACAAACAAGGCGGGGCGAGTCGGGCAAGAGGTGTCATGAGCTAGTTGGGAACTAGGAAGCCGCAGACAAACAAGGCGGGGCGAGTCGGGCAAGAGGTGTCATGAGCTAGTTGGGAACTAGGAAGCCGCAGACAACCAAGGCGGGGCGAGTCGGGCGAGAGGTGTCATGAGCTAGTTGGGAACTAGGAAGCCGCAGCCAAACAAGGCGGGGCGATTCAGGCGAGAGGTGTCATGAGCTAGTTGGGAACTAGGAAGCCGCAGCCAAACAAGGCGGGGCGAGTCAGGCGAGAGGTGTCATGAGCTAGCTTGGTGATACAGCCACTACCAAACGAATGATCCCAACTGCATACACCTCCGACAGCCCAACAGCAGCTGAGCACAAAGCCACGTACATGGAATCCACACAATATCGATCAACAGGCCGGCACCACCCACCATCTACCCTGCACATCACCATGGTGACAGCGAGGAGCTGCACATGCCGACCCGACTCACCTGACAGCAGACGGTGACACAGGTCCACTGCTACTGACACAGGACGTGCCATCTGGCGGCACAGAGCAGAACTGAGGTCAGAATAGGACAGACAATCACATATTGCCGCTTAGATACGGTCAGAGCCCAGGCTAACATACGGCTTTAGCTAGCCGCAGGATGCTACCGCTTCCCGTGAGATTTAACCGGATGTCTATGCATCAAATAACCCTACTCTTTCGCCCAATGGTAAAACCGGACAATAACAGGAGGAGCTCTTCCGAGATGCTGCGGGAGGCGGGCTGGGGGGAAGTGTCGGTTGCGCTGATAACACACACATCAAACCCGACAATAACAAGAGGAGCTCTTCCGAGATGCTGCGGGAGGTGGGCTGGAGGGAAGTGTCGCCTGTTGCGCTGATAACACAGACATCAAACCCGGCAATAACAAGAGGAGCTCTTCCGAGATGCTGCGGGAGGCGGGCTGGGGGGAAGTGTCGCCTGTTGCGCTGATAACACACACATCGCTCCGCTGACTATGAGTAACAGGGGGTCAAAGTTAGCTGAGGTCGGTCGTACGAAGGCGGCCGGGCGTGGAGCTGACCCGTCCGTCGGACTGCCGACTCTGCTGCTGTGGCCGCCGGCCGGAGGGTCAGCCGGGTCACTGGAGAGACCCGGCACCCAGAACAGGCCGCGGCATTACAATACAACATACAACACACCGGGCCACTGGAGAGACCCGGCACCCAGGGCAGGCCGCGGCATTACAATACAACATACAACACACCGGGCCACTGGAGACCCAGCACCCAGGACAGGCCGCGGCATTACAATACAACATACAACACACCGGGCCACTGGAGAGACCCGGCACCCAGGACAGGCCGCGGCATTACAATACAACATACAACACACCGCGTCACTGGAGAGACCCGGCACCCAGGACAGGCCGCGGCATTACAATACAACATACAACACACCGCGTCACTGGAGAGACCCGGCACCCAGGACAGGCCGCGGCAGTACAATACAACATACAACACACCGGGCCACTGGAGAGACCCGGCACCCAGGACAGGCCGCGGCATTACAATACAACATACAACACACCGGGCCACTGGAGAGACCTGGCACCCAGGACAGGCCGCGGCATTACAATACAACACAACACACCGGGTCACTGGAGAGACCTGGCACCCAGGACAGGCCGCGGCATTACAATACAACACAACACACCGGGTCACTGGAGAGACCTGGCACCCAGGACAGGCCGCGGCATTACAATACAACACAACACACCGGGTCACTCGAGAGACCCGGCACCCAGGGCAGGTCGCGGCATTACAATACAACACACAACACACAGGGTCACTGGAGAGACCCGGTACCCAGGGCAGGCCGCGGAAACATGCATACATAACACACAGCTTTACACACATTGTTCCGCCACATACACCTACCCTTGTAGACTGGAACATCCCCGTCTTGACAGGGTGGACATGGAGTCTGGCTGGAGAAAGGCGACCGGGATCAGCTCCTACCACAGGCTGTGCCGCTCAGATCTGCCGGCGATCACCGGAGCAGCTGGATTCGTCCTGCAGAGGCAGCAAACAGCGTGAACAGCAGCACGTGACAGGCAGGAGAGGAGAGCTGCACGCATATACAAACACATATACACATACACGCATGCGTACGTCCTGTACCCCGCCCCCGACTGTGTGTGGTCACAGTGTAGGTGGCAGCACCAGCAGCGGGGGCAGGGCTGGTGGGTCTCTCTAGCCGGGGGTAAGAGGACGGGCGGCCAGTGAGCGGCTACCCGACGGTGTTAGCCGGCACACACGAGTCCAAACAATACTGCAGCAACAACACCAGCCAGCACACGATGCCGCTGACGGCAGCTGCAGGACTGGAGTTATCACGGGTCTGGTGATGGAGACGCCATTCAGTGATGATGATGATGATGATGATGATGATGATGATGATGATGATGATGATGATGATGATGATGATGATGATGATGATGATGATGATGATGATGATGATGATGATGATTAGGGATTTACGGCGCCGCAACTACTTGGCTATAAGGCTCCCACGCCTTAAAGTGAGCTAGTTGGAAACTAAGAAGCCACAGCCAAACAAGGCGGGCGAGTCGGGCGTGAGGTATCATGAGCTAGTTGTGAACTAGGAAGCCGCAACCAAACAAGGCGGGGCAAGTCGGGCGAGAGGTGACGAGCTAGTCGTGAACTAGGAAGCCACAGACACACAAGGCGGGGCGAGTCGGGCGAGAGGTGTCATGAGCTAGCTTGGTGATACAGCCACTACCAAACTAATGATCCTAACTACATACACCTCCGACAGCCCAACAGCAGCTGAGCACAAAGCCACGTACATGGAATCCACACAATATCGATCAACAGGCCGGCACCACCCACCATCTACCCTGCACATCACCATGGTGACAGCGAGGAGCTGAACATGCCGACCCGACTCACCTGACAGCAGACGGTGACACAGGTCCACTGCTACCGACACAGAACGTGTCACCTGGCGGCATAGAGCAGAACTGAGAACTGAGGGTCAGAACCCAGGCTAACATACGGCTTTAGCTAGCAGCAGGATGCTACCGCTTCCCGTGAGATTTAACCGGACGTCTACGCATCAAATAACCCTACTCTTTCGCCCAATGGTAAAACCCGACAATAACAAGAGGAGCTCTTCCGAGATGCTGCGGGAGGCGGGCTGGGAGAAGTGTCGCCTGTTGCGCTGATAACACACACATCAAACCCGACAATAACAAGAGGAGCTCTTCCGAGATGCTGCAGGAGGCGGGCTGGGGGGAAGTGTCGCCTGTTGCGCTGATAACATAGACATCAAACCCGACAATAACAAGAGGAGCTCTTCCGAGATGCTGCGGGAGGCGGGGTGGGGGAAGTGTCTCCTGTTGCGCTGATAACACACACATCAAACCCGACAATAACAAGAGGAGCTCTTCCGAGATGCTGCGGGAGGCGGGGTGGGGGAAGTGTCTCCTGTTGCGCTGATAACACACACATCAAACCCGACAATAACAAGAGGAGCTCTACCGAGATGCTGTGGGAGGCGGGGTGGGAGAAGTGTCGCCTGCTGCGCTGATAACACACACATCGCTCCGCTGACTATGAGTAACATGGGGACAGAGTTAGCTGAGGTCGGTAGTACGAAGGCGGCCGGGCGTGGAGCTGACCCGTCCGTCGGACTGCCGACTCTGCTGCTGTGGCCGCCGGCCGGAGGGTCAGCCGGGTCACTGGAGAGACCCGGCACCCAGGGCAGGCCACGGCATTACAATACAACACACAGCACACAGGGTCACTGGAGGCCCGGCACCCAGGGCAGGCCGCAGCATTACAATACAACACACAACATACCACACCAGGTCACTGGAGACCCGGCACCCAGGGCAGACCGCGGCATCACAATACAACACACAACACACCGGGTCACTGGAGAGACCCGGCACCCAGGGCAGGCCGCGGCATTACAATACAACACACAACACACAGGGTCACTGGAGAGACCCGGCACCTAGGGCAGGCCGCGGCAACATGCATACATAAACCACAGCTTTCCACACATTGTTCCGCCACATACACCTACCATTGTAGACGGGAACATCCCCGTCCTGGCAGGGTGGACATGGAGTCTGGCTGGAGAAAGGCGACCGGGCTCAGCTCCTACCACATGCTGTGCCTCTCAGATCTGCCGGAGATCACCGGAGCAGCTGGATTGCTCCTGCAGAGGCAGAAAACAGCGTGAACAGCAGCACGTGACAGGCAGCAGAGGAGAGCTGCACGCATATACAAAAACATATACACATACACGCATGTGTCCGTCCTGTACCCCGCCCCCGTCTGTGTGTGGCCACAGTGTAGGTGGCAGCACCAGCAGCGGGGGCGGGGCCGGTGGGTCTCTCTAGCCGGGGGTAAGAGGACGGGCGGCCAGTGAGCGGCTACCCGACGGTGTTAGCCGGCACACACGAGTCCAAACAATACAGCAGCAACAACACCAGCCAGCACACGATGCCGCTGACGGCAGCTGCAGGACTGGAGTTATCACGGGTCTGGTGATGGAGACGCCATTCAGTGGTGATGATGATGATGATGATGATGATGATGATGATGATGATGATGATGATGATGATGATGATGATGATGATGATGATGATGATGATGATGATGATGATGATGATGATGATGATAATCATGATTAGGGATTTAGGGCGCCGCAACTACTTGGCTATAAGGCTCTCAATCTCAAGCCTTTCAGTGACCTAGTTGGAAACTAGGAAGCCGCAGACAAACAAGGCGGGGCGGGTCGGGCGAGATGTGTCATGAGCTAGTTGGGAACTGGGAGGCCGCAGACAAACAAGGCGGGGCGAGTCGGGCGAGAGGTGTCATGAGCTAGTTGGAAACTAGGAAGCCACAGCCAAACAAGGCGGGGCGAGTCGGGCGAGAGGTGTCATGAGCTAGTTGGAAACTAGGAAGCCACAGCCAAAAAAGGCTGGGCGATTCGGGCGAGAGGTGTCATGAGCTAGTTGGAAACTAGGAAGCCGCAGACAAAGAAGGCGGACGAGTCGGGCGAGAGGTGTCATGAACTAGTTGGAAACTAGGAAGCCGCAGACAAACAAGGCGGGGCGAGTCGGGCGAGAGGTCTCATGAGCTAGCTGGGAACTAGGAAGCCGCATACAAACAAGGCGGGGCGAGTCGGGCGAGAGGTGTCATGAGCTAGTTGGGAACTAGGAAGCCAGAGCCAAACAAGGCGGGGCGAGTCGGGCGAGAGGTGTCATGAGCTAGTTGGAAACTAGGAAGCCACAGCCAAACAAGGCTGGGCGAGTCGGGGGAGAGGTGTCATGAGCTAGTTGGAAACTAGGAAGCCGCAGACAAAGAAGGCGGACGAGTCGGGCGAGAGGTGTCATGAACTAGTTGGAAACTAGGAAGCCGCAGACAAACAAGGCGGGGCGAGTCGGGCGAGAGGTCTCAAGAGCTAGTTGGGAACTAGGAAGCCCCAGACAACCAAGGCTTCCTAGAGTCGGACGAGAGGTGTCATGAGCTAGTTGGGAACTAGGAAGCCCCAGACAACCAAGGCTTCCTAGAGTCGGGCGAGAGGTGTCATGAGCTAGCTGGGAACCAGGGAGCCGCAGCCAAACAAGGCGGGGCGAGTCGGGCAAGAGGTATTATGAGCTAGTTGGGAACTAGGAAGCCGCAGCCAAACAAGGCGGGGCGAGTCGGGCGAGAGGTGTCATGAGCTAGTTGGGAACTAGGAAGCTGCAGTCAAACAAGGCGGGGCGAGTCGGACGAGAGGTGTCATGAGCTAGTTGGGAACTAGGAAGCCCCAGACAACCAAGGCTTCCTAGAGTCGGGCGAGAGGTGTCATGAGCTAGCTGGGAACCAGGGAGCCGCAGCCAAACAAGGCGGGGCGAGTCGGGCGAGAGGTGTGATGAGCTAGCTTGGAACTAGGAAGCCGCACACAAACAAGGCGGGGCGAGTCGGGCGAGAGGTGTGATGAGCTAGTTGGGAACTAGGAAGCCCCAGACAACCAAGGCTTCCTAGAGTCGGGCGAGAGGTGTCATGAGCTAGCTGGGAACCAGGGAGCCGCAGCCAAACAAGGCGGGGCGAGTCGGGCGAGAGGTGTGATGAGCTAGCTTGGAACTAGGAAGCCGCACACAAACAAGGCGGGGCGAGTCGGGCGAGAGGTGTGATGAGCTAGTTGGGAACTAGGAAGCCCCAGACAACCAAGGCTTCCTAGAGTCGGGCGAGAGGTGTCATGAGCTAGCTGGGAACCAGGGAGCCGCAGCCAAACAAGGCGGGGCGAGTCGGGCGGGAGGTGTCATGAGCTAGTTGGGAACTAGGGAGCCGCAGACAAACAAGGCGGGGCGAGTCGGGCGAGAGGTGTCATGAGCTAGTTGGGAACTAGGAAGCCCCAGACAAACAAGGCGGGGCGAGTCAGGCGAGAGGTGTCATGAGCTAGTTGGGAACTAGGAAGCCGCAGCCAAACAAGGCGGGGCGAGTCGGGCGAGAGGTGTCATGAGCTAGTTGGGAACTAGGGAGCCGCAGACAAACAAGGCGGGGCCAGTCGGGCAAGAGGTGTCATGAGCTAGTTGGGAACTAGGAAGCCGCAGCCAAACAAGGCTGGGCGAGTCGGGCGAGAGGTGTCATGAGCTAGCTTGGAACTAGGAAGCCGCAGCCAAAGAAGGCGGACGAGTCGGGCGAGAGGTGTCATGAGCTAGTTGTGAACTAGGAAGCCGCAGCCAAACAAGGCGGGGCGAGTCAGGCGAGAGGTGTCATGAGCTAGTTGGGAACTAGGGAGCCGCAGACAAACAAGGCGGGGCGAGTCGGGCGAGAGGTGTCATGAGCTAGCTGGGAACCAGGGAGCCGCAGCCAAACAAGGCGGGGCGAGTCGGGCGAGAGGTGTCATGAGCTAGCTTGGTGATACAGCCGTTACCAAACTAATGATCCCAACTACATACACCTCCGACAGCCCAACAGCAGCTGAGCACAAAGCCACGTACATGGAATCCACACAATATCGATCAACAGGCCGGCACCACCCACCATCCACCCTGCACATCACCATGGTGACAGCGAGGAGCTGAACATGCCGACCCGACTCACCTGACAGCAGACGGTGACACAGGTCCACTGCTACTGACACAGGACGTGCCACCTGGCGGCACAGAGCAGAACTGAGGTCAGAATAGGACAGACAATCACATATTGCCGCTTAGATACGGTCAGAGCCCAGGCTAACATACGGCTTTAGCTAGCCGCAGGATGCTACCGCTTCCCGTGAGATTTAACCGGACGTCTACGCATCAAATAACCCTACTCTTTCGCCCAATGGTAAAACCCGACAATAACAAGAGGAGCTCTTCCGAGATGCTGCGGGAGGCGGGCTGGGAGAAGTGTCGCCTGTTGCGCTGATAACACACACATCAAACCCGACAATAACAAGAGGAGCTCTTCCGAGATGCTGCGGGAGGCGGGGTGGGAGAAGTGTCTCCTGTTGCGCTGATAACACACACATCAAACCCGACAATAACAAGAGGAGCTCTACCGAGATGCTGCGGGAGGCGGGGTGGGAGAAGTGTCGCCTGTTGCGCTGATAACACACACATCGCTCCGCTGACTATGAGTAACATGGGGACAGAGTTAGCTGAGGTCGGTCGTACGAAGGCGGCCGGGCGTGGAGCTGACCCGTCCGTCGGACTGCCGACTCTGCTGCTGTGGCCGCTGGCCGGAGGGCCAGCCGGGTCACTGGAGAGACCCGGCACCCAGGTCAGACCGCGGCTTTACAATACAACACACCGGGTCACTGGAGAGACCCGACACCAGGGCAGGCCGCGGCATTACAATACAACACACAGGGTCACTGGAGAGACCCGGCACCCAGGGCAGGCCGCGGCATTACAATACAACACACAGGGTCACTGGAGAGACCCGGCACCCAGGGCAGGCCGCGGCATTACAATACAACACACAACACACAGGGTCACTGGAGAGACCCGGCACCCAGGACAGGCCGCGGCATTACAATACAATATACAACACACAGGGTCACTGCAGAGACCCGGCACCCAGAGCAGGCCGCGGCATTACAATACATTACAACACACAACACCGGGTCACTGGAGACCCGGCACCTAGGGCAGGCCGCGGCATTACAATACATTACAACACACAACACCGGGTCACTGGAGAGACCCGGCACCCAGGGCAGGCCGCGGCATTACATTACAATACAACACACCGGGTCACTGGAGAGACCCGGTACACAGGGCAGGCCACGGCATTACAATACAACACACCGGGTCACTGGAGAGACCCGGCAACCGGGGCAGGCCGCGGCAACACGCATACATAACACACAGCTTTACACACATTGTTCCGCCACATACACCTACCCTTGTAGACTGGAACATCCCCGTCCTGGCAGGGTGGACATGGAGTCTGGCTGGAGAAAGGCGATCGGGCTCAGCTCCTACCACAGGCTGTGCCGCTCAGATCTGCCGGCGATCACCGGAGCAGCTGGATTCGTCCTGCAGAGGCAGCAAACAGCGTGAACAGCAGCACGTGACAGGCAGGAGAGGAGAGCTGCACGCATATACAAACACATATACACATACACGCATGCGTACGTCCTGTACCCCGCCCCCGCCTGTGTGTGGGCACAGTGTAGGTGGCAGCACCAGCAGCGGGGGCGGGGCTGGCGGGTCTCTCTAGCCGGGGGTAAGAGGACGGGCGGCCAGTGAGCGGCTACCCGACGGTGTTAGCCGGCACACACGAGTCCAAACAATACAGCAGCAACAACACCAGCCAGGACACGATGCCGCTGACGGCAGCTGCAGGACTGGAGTTATCACGGGTCTGGTGAAGGAGACGCCATTCAGTGATGATGATGATGATGATGATGATTAGGGATTTAGGGCGCCGCAACTACATGGCTATAAGGCTCCCAAGCCTTCCATTGAGCTAGTTGGGAACTAGGAAGCCGCAGCCAAACAAGGCGGACGAGTCGGGCGAGAGGTGTCATGAGCTAGTTGGGAACTAGGAAGCCACATACAAACAAGGCGGGGCGAGTCGGGCGAGAGGTGTCATGAGCTAGTTGGCAACTAGGAAGCCGCAGTCAAAAAAAAAATTACTAATAACTATAAACAATTTAGAAATATACTGACAAATATATTACGGGATGCAAAAAGGTTGTACTATGAGCAGACTTGTCAATGATTCATATTTGTCATGAGTCGATTCACAGTGATTCACGGACCATAATGAATGATTCAATCATGATTCAATCACTCAACATTACCATGATGAATGATTCAATCATGATTCAATCACTCAACATTACCATAATGAATGATTCAATCATGATTCAATCACTCAACATTACCATAATGAATGATTCAATCTTGATTCAATCACTCAACATTAAAGGGAAGTGTCGACTCCTTTGTCTAACTACTTTGATTTTGAATGTGCGACTCTAAGATTTTATGAGCATGATAGGGAGGTCATGCTCTACCCGTGTGCCAATTTTCATGCACATCAGAATAGTCTGCTGTTTGACCTTAAACATATGACCTGCTCTAAATCCTTTGATTTTGAATGTACGACTCTAAGATTTCATGAGCGTGATAACGAGATTATGTTCTACCAGTGTGCTAATTTTCATGCAAATCGGAATGGTCTGCTGTATGACCTTAAACCTATCTGACCTGCTCTAACTCCTTTGATTTTGAATGTGCGACTCTAAGATTTTACCAGAATGATCACTAGGTCGTGATCTATCTGTGTACCAATTTTGAAGCCAATACAAATAGTCCGCGAATGTATTTCCGAATGTGAATGTGAATGTGAGCCAGTTGGACACACGTGTTGTTTATTTTGATTATAAAATGATATTTATAATATTTATTATAATTGCAAATTCCAAGTTCCAAAAGCATTAATGACTACGTTTCACTTTTTTAAGCGAATAGAACATTTATTTTGATTTTGCATTAGGTATGATTTTTTTTATAAAGCATGTGGAATAAAGCGGCGCCGATGCGACAGTGATATTTGGGACATGCGGAGGTCATGCAAATGTTTGTTTATGATTTAGTTTTTGATATGGTTTAGCCTAGAAATTAGGAAAAGGTGGGTACCTTTTGAGAAGAAAAAAATGGTGTGAAAAAGGTGTGCGTGTACTGTGTATGAGTTACCAAAAGTATGAGTTAGTTACCTTTTCTAAGTATTTAGGTACATACCCCTAACCCTACCAGTTCCAAGGTATTCACCTAGTTAGGGCTGATTGAACAGTGGCTTTGTGCCCACTGGAGTTGGACACAAAGTATCGCTTTCTTTACGCATAGATGAATTACAGGCTCCAGCACAGGACACAGAGCTCATATAATTGGCCATTAAAGGAAATAGTTCACCGTCGGAATTTTTTTTCAGAACACGATTTTATTGTATTTTTTAATACAGTTTCTTTTTTTCTGTTTAAAAATGGTCCTACATCGCGATAATTCAGGACAGAAGGTTGTAAATGATTGATTTTATGGTGTGCGTTATTGGTCTGCGCATGCTCCATGGCAGTGCTGGCACTTTCAGACGGTACGGTACATCATATATGCGCCGTATTCCTTCGCCAAAAAGTCAAATATCTTCGGCTGGAGTCTTTTTAGCCAAGAAAAGTTCCAGATAAGGATTTCTCAACACGGGCTACAAAACTGCTATTGCAGTCCAAAACCCATGTTGAAGGTGAACTATTTCCTTTAAAGGAAATAGTTCACCTTCGGAAAGTTTTTCAGAACACGATTTTATTATATTTTTTAATACAGTTTCTTTTTTTCTTTTCAAAAATGGTCCTACATCGCGCCAATTCAGGACAGAAGGTCGTAAATTATTAATGTTATGGTGTGCGTTATTGGTCTGCGCATGCTCAGACCAGTGCTGGCACTCTCAGACGGTACGGTATATCATATATGCGCCACATTCCTTCGCCAAAAAGTCAAATATCTTCGGCTGGAGTCTTTTCAGCCAAGGAAAGTAGCAGATAAAGATTTCTCAACACGTGCTACAAAACTGCTATTTCAGTTCAAAATCCCATGTTGAAGGTGAACTATTTCCTTTAAGTGCCTGGTTTGTCCACAGGGCACAGATGAATGCTGGGCCGCTGGCATATTTTGTGGAGTTTATGCTGTTCGACCAAAAAAGAATGATTCTTTGAGCAATGAATGATTCAATCAGCCTATTTTTTCTGTATGAATGATTCAATCAGTGACTCACAACAGGTTTGCGCATGAAGTGAATCGATTCATGAGTCATTCATTTTAAATAAGAATGATTCAATCAAAAGTAGTTGATTCACATTGAATCATTGACAAGTCTGACTATGAGAAATAATTTGAAGAAAACAAAAATGACAGTAGAAACATGTGGAAGATATTAAATGAGGTGATAAACAAACGTAAAATACATATCAATGAACCGCCATCGACATTCATCGGCAGCGATGGAAAAACATATAAAAACGCCGAAATATCCCAGGGATTTAATGACTTTTTTTCATCCATTGGTTCGCACCTGGAAAAAAGCATTCCTCCCTCAGACAGCAGTCCTCTTGAATTTTTAACTCAACCTATCCATGATAATTTGGATGTGCCATTGATGACAAATTCTATTGTAGTACAGTCTATAATTAATTCCTTGAACCCTGTGGGAGGAGGTATAGACAAAATTAGCACTGAAATATTACTTCTAACCTACCGAAGTCTTATTCATCACTTAACCTTCTTTTTTAACCTCTGCCTCAGTACTGCAGTTTTTCCAGATCATCTTAAAGTGGCCATTATTAAACCGATTTACAAGACAGGAGATATAAATGCTTTTAATAACTACAGACCAATTTCCTTGCTGCCGATCTTTTCGAAAATTTTGGAAAAAATATTGCATTCTTTAATTTTAACTTATGTTAATGAACACAATTTATTAAATCCCCTTCAATTTGGCTTTAGAAAGAAACATGGCACATACATGCCCATTGCACATTTGACAGATAAGATAACTAGCTCACTTCAGGAAAACATTGTCACTTGTGTGCTGTATCTCGATCTAAAAAAAGCATTTGATACTGTTTGCCTGGATATTTTACTTAACAAACTTCATTTTATTGGTATAAGAGGAAAACTTCACCAAATTTTGCAATCATACCTTACTAATAGAAAGCAAAGAACTTTAATTAATTCTTATTTATCTGAGGAGGCAAAGGTTGAAATGGGTGTCCCACAGGGTTCAATTTTAGGTCCGTTGCTTTTTATTATATATATTAATGATATTTCAAACATTTCTAATCAAGCTCACTTTTACTTGTTTGCAGATGACACGGCTATTGCTATTAAAGCTCATCGATTGACAGAGCTACAAAATAAACTTTATGCAGTACTACCCATGGTTACTAAATGGTTTCAGTCGAATAGGCTTTCTTAATGTGTCAAAGACCTACTACCAATTTTTTTCAAGAAAGTCTGTAAACGATTTATATATTAAAATAAATAATTCACAGATTGCAAGAAAGGAGTCTGTTAAATATCTTGGAGTAATTGTTGATGAAAATCTCAAGTGGCAAACTCATATCAATAATGTAGCATCTATTATCAGTCGAAATATAGGTATCATGGGACGTGCCAAATTTTATATCTCATCCAAACATCTTTTACTCTTATACAATATTCTAATACTCCCTTATTTAAACTACTGTGCTGCTGTCTGGGGAAGCAATTATCCAACCAGAATCGATAAACAAGTCAGACTACAGAAGCGAGCAATCAGAATAATTGATAAAAAGCCATACTTGTACCACACCAGAGAACTTTTTGTTAAATACAAAATGTTAAAGTTTCCAGATTTGGTAAACAAACAGCACATAGTCATACTTTTGGGCTATGTAAAAGAAACTCTTCCTCGTCCAATTTTTGAAATGTTTAGATACCATAGGCCGGTCAACACCAGAGCTATTCAACACTTCAGAATTCCACATGCACATACAAATTATAAAGCATTTTCACTATCTGTCTCTGCTCCTAGGGCGTGGAATACAATAGTTTGTAAGTTATTTAATGATATTGATAATGTTCCTAGGAATAAGGATGTACTAAAGAAATATGTTCATGAGTATATTCTGCACCAGTACTAATGAGTTATCTGTAGTGGTAGCGTTATATTTACTTCTTAATATGTATTTGAGTTGGTCCTGCCCTCTTATGTTCTTTTATTTTATTTACTTTCCTATCCTCATCTGTGTCTATTTTTTTATTTATATTCTTCACTTGATTGCGTGTCTGAATGCATGGGCCTGAGGCAAGGCGGCGCAGGCAGCAGGGGGGGATATATATATATATATAAATATATATATATATATATATATATATATATATATATATATATATATATATATATATATATATCTGTGTGTCTGTGTGTCTGTGTGTCTGTGTGTCTGTGTGTCTGTGTGTCTGTGTGTCTGTGTGTCTGTGTGTCTGTGTGTCTGTGTGTCTGTGTGTCTGTGTGTCTGTGTGTCTGTGTGTCTGTGTGTCTGTGTGTCTGTGTGTCTGTGTGTCTGTGTGTGTGTGTGTGTGTGTGTGTGTGTGTGTGTGTGTGTGTGTGTGTGTGTGTGTGTGTGTGTGTGTGTGTGTGTGTGTGTGTGTGTGTGTGTGTGTGTGTGTGTGTGTGTGTGTGTGTGTGTGTGTGTGTGTGTGTGTGTGTGTGTGTGTGTGTGTGTGTGTGTGTGTGTGTGTGTGTGTGTGTGTGTGTGTGTGTGTGTGTGTGTGTGTGTGTGTGTGTGTGTGTGTGTGTGTGTGTGTGTGTGTGCGTGCGTGCGTGCGTGCGTGCGTGCGTGCGTGCGTGCGTGCGTGCGTGCGTGCGTGCGTGCGTGCGTGCGTGCGTGCGTGCGTGCGTGCGTGCGTGCGTGCGTGCGTGCGTGCGTGCGTGCGTGCATATTTGTGTGCTTTCGTTTGTTTATATGTCTGAGTATAATTGTATTAATTTATTCTTACCCTATACCCTATAACACCTAACTATAGTCAGATCTGGGTTTCGAGTGGGCGCTACTAGCTCGGCTATCTGTCCGCTCGAAACTCAGTTCAAATCCTTTACTAATACAGGTGGCAGCTATCCTTTCCATGCAAAACAAAAATAGCGGGGAGTGGTGTGACCTAACATGATTGCATAACCCTATCCTTATTAAACACTCTGGTAATTAACGTACTCTGGTCACATGGGCATGGAAGGGCACTCCTGCCTACCTATTATCGGTAGGGGAATTTAAGAAAAAAACGGGGGAGTCGGGCGAGAGGTGTCATGAGCTAGTTGGAAACTGGGAGGCCGCATACAAACAAGGCGGGGGGAGTCGAGCGAGAGATGTCATGAGCTAGTTGGAAACTGGGAGGCCGCAGACAAACAAGGCGGGCGGATCGGGCGAGAGGTGTCATGAGCTAGTTGTGAACTAGGAAGCCACAGCCAAACAAGGCGGGGGAGTCAGGCGAGGTCTCATGAGCTAGCTGGGAACTAGGAAGCCACAGCCAAACAAGGCAGGGGGAGTCGGGCGAGAGGTGTCATGAGCTAGTTGTGAACAGGAAGCCATAGCCAAACAAGGCGGGGGAGTCGGGGGAGTCGGGCGAGGTCTCATGAGCTAGCTGGGAACTAGGAAGCCACAGCCAAACAAGGCGGGCGAGTCGGGCGAGAGGTGTCATGAGCTAGTTGGAAACTAGGAGCCGCAGCCAAACAAGGCGGGGCGAGTCGGGCGAGAGGTGTCATGAGCTAGTTGGGAACTAGGAAGCCCCAGACAACCAAGACTTCCTAGAGTCGGGCGAGGTGTCATGAGCTAGTTGGGAACTAGGAAGCCCCAGACAACCAAGGCTTCCTAGAGTCGGGCGAGAGGTGTCATGAGCTAGTTGGGAACTAGGAAGCCCAGACAACCAAGGCTTCCTAGAGTCGGGCGAGAGGTGTCATGAGCTAGTTGGCAACTAGGAAGCCGCAGCCAAACAAGGCGGGGCGAGTCAGGCGAGAGGTCATGAGCTAGTTGGGAACTAGGAAGCCGCAGCCAAACAAGGCGGGGCGAGTCGGGCAAGAGGTGTCATGAGCTAGCTTGGTGATACAGCCGCTACCAAACTAATGATCCTAACTACATACACCTCCGACAGCCCAACAGCAGCTGAGCACAAAGCCACGTACATGGAATCCACACAATATCGATCAACAGGCCGGCACCACCCACCATCTACCCTGCACATCACCATGGTGACAGCGAGGAGCTGAACATGCCGACCCGACTCACCTGACAGCAGACGGTGACACAGGTCCACTGTTACCGACACAGGACGTGCCATCTGGCGGCACAGAGCAGAACTGAGGTCAGAATAGGACAGACAATCACATATTGCCGCTTAGATACGGTCAGAACCCAGGCTAACATACGGCTTTAGCTAGCCGCAGGATGCTACCGCTTCCCGTGAGATTTAACCGGACGTCTACGCATCAAATAACCCTACTCTTTCCCCCAATGGAAAACACCCGACAATAACAAGAGGAGCTCTTCCGAGATGCTGCGGGAGGCGGGCTGGGGGGAAGTGTCGCCTGTTACACTGATAACACACACATTAAACCCGACAATAACAAGAGGAGCTCTTCCGAGATGCTGCGAGAGGCGGGCTGGGGGGAAGTGTCGCCTGTTGTGCTGATAACACACACATCAAACCCGACAATAACAAGAGGAGATCTTCCGAGATGCTGCGGGAGGCGGGCTGGGGGGGGGGGGGGGGGGGGGGGGGGAAGTGTCGCCTGTTGCGCTGATAACATAGACATCACACCCGACAATAACAATGGGAGCTTTTCCGATTTTTTTATTTTTTTTTATTGGGGTTTAGGGGCGCTCCGACAACGAAGGTCACATGGCGCCCATGACTGATTTCAACTAGCTATCAATTTGAATATATAACGGAGAGGCCAGCGGCAGCAATAAATGCAAACAGACTATCTGCTGCAATAAATCAGGAATTGTCACCGAGCAAGCTACGAAGCGTAAGTCCGGAAGATCGCAGACCAAAGAATCTCAGCCGTTCGTTTTCCAGCTGTGGGCAAGTTAGTAGGACATGTTTCACCGTCAGCGGAGAACCACGAGGACACAACGGCATATCTCTACCACACACCAAGTAGCCATGTGTTGCGTAAGTATGCCCATTGCGCAGTCTACAAAGTGTAACCTCTTCTCTCCTTGTCTTGCGTGAGGATGATTGCCAAACCGAAAGTCGTGGTTTAATAGCTTTTAGTTTGTTCCTGTGCGTTCGATCCCATGTTCGCTGCCAGCTGCTATGTAAAAATGTAGCAATGGCCGGGTACAGATCTCTGGCGGGAAGAGCGTCGCGTGCACGGCCTCTGTGCAGCGCGCTTTGCAGCGGCATCCGCCAGCTCGTTGCCCCTGATGCCGACGTGACTAGGTATCCAGCATAACGTAACTCGTTTACCTGCGCCATCCAGAGCCGTCAGACGGATTAAGATGTCCTGTATAAGGGGATTGGACGGATAAAACTTTTTTAGCGCCACAAGACTGCTCAAAGAGTCCGTTAAAATGAGGTGTAAAGCCCTACTGCTGACTTCAATAAAACACAAGACCTTAGTAATCGCCACCAGTTCTGATGTAAAAACAGAGGCGTTTGTTGGTAACGTAAAAACTCGAGTGTCGTTACCACAAACAAACGCACAGCCAACGCCCCTCTCAAACTTAAGAGCCATCCGTGTAAGAGATCGTGTGGTCAGTAAAAGATGCAATATGCTCGAGAGCTCTCGACTTGAACAACTCGGGAAGGACTTCTCCTTTGTTTTGCTCGGAGAGGGACACGTCAACTAAAGGTGATGCCAGTTGCCACGGTGGCGTTGAAAGATGGTCAACCCGCATGACCTCGCGTGGCCGTAAATCACTATCTGCTAGAAGCGAGTCAATTCGCAAACAGAAAGGAACAGAGCGTCTCTCCGGCCTAGTACGAAATGCAGCTAGTGTATCGCTTGAAAAGACGGAGCTGTACGTGGGGTGTGTCGGGAACTGTCGTAACTTGATGGCATAGCGCATACCTAGTTGCTGCCTTCGCAGGGACAAAGGAGGCTCATTAGCCTCTACAAGCAGGCTCTCAATCGGAGTTGTTCTGAAAGCTCCAGTAGCTATACGCACGGCAGTGTGGTGGATTGTGTCCAAAGGCTTTTTGTTAGACTGGCAGGCGCTGTCATACACAAAACATGCGTAGTCAAGCTTCGATCGTACAAGGGAGCGATAGAGCAGTAAAAGCGTGTTGCGGTCGGCCCCGTACGATGTGCGTGCAACACATTTTAAAATGTTCAGCGACTTAAAACATTTATCACGGAGTTGTTTAAGATGTTGCTTGTATGATAACTTTTTGTCCAGCGAAAATCCTAGAAACTTGGCTACAGGCTGGACTGGAACCGGCTGTCCATGGAGGAAGATCTCCATATCCGGACAGTGCCGACGACGGCGGCAGAAATGTACGGCAACTGTCTTTGCGGTTGAAAATCGGAAACCGTTCGCTGTACTCCATCGCTCCAGGGTAGCTATAGCCAGCTGAAGCTGTCTTTCCATGTAACGTGTACTGGAAGCAGACGACCATATTGCGAAATCATCGACGAAAAGCGACCGTCCAATGGACTGCGATAGCGCATCGCCGATGTCGTTCACCATTATGCCAAAAAGCGGGACGCTTAGAACGCCGCCTTGAGGAACTCCGTTGATCTGAAGAAAATCGTCAGATACATGGTTACCAACACGGACTCGAAAATGTCTCTGGGATAAGTAATTTTTTTAAAAGGTCCCCATGGAGCCTCTAATACCGTGCTTAAAAAGCTTTAAGAGAATGCCATGCCGCCAGGCAGTATCATAGGCTGCCTCAATGTCGAAAAAGACCACTCCCACGTGACGGTTTTTCTCAAATGCGGCGCGAATAACGGAATCGAGTGTTAAAATGTGATCAACGGTGCTGCGATGGCGTCTAAAACCGCACTAGGCGTTAGCAAATATACCTTGTTGTTCTAAAAACCAACCAAGTCGTTTGCTGACCATTCTCTCCATCAGCTTACAGAGTGAAGATGTGAGCGAGATGGGACGATAGTGCAGAGGGTCTAATCCAGATTTGCCAGGTTTTAAAATAGGAATTACTATGGCCTCGCGCCATGCCTCCGGGAACTCTCCTCTTGCCCATAGAGAGTTAAACATCAAGAGTAGCGCCTGTAACGCACACACGGGAAGGTGGCGTAACATTTCGTTATGAACGCCGTCTGGACCCTCGGCAGTACTTTTTAGACCGTGTATTGCTGACTTCAGTTCGAGCATAGAAAAAGGTTCGTTATATGACGGTTGTTGCGAGGTAGAAAAAACGACATCAGATGCTTCACACCGAGCCCTAAGTCGCACAAACTGTGGATCCTTGTTCACTCCTTTACTGCGCTCGTAAAGTGCTCTAGCAATCCCATTTGCTACCTCTTTCGGATGGGAAATATCCTGGCCGCCTACCTGAATAACAGGCAGAGGAACAGAGCTGTACCGTCCAGCAATACGTTTTATACGGGTCCAGACTTGAGTGGTTGGTGTAAAACGGTTTAAAGTGCCCACGTAAGAACGCCAAGAAACTGCCTTTGCCTCCTTAACGGTGCGACGGGCAAAAGCCCTCGCTTTCCTAAAAGCGACGAGATTTTCGGTAGTACTCCTCCGGTCAAACGTTTTAAAAGCTCTCTTCCGTGATCGGATAGCTTCCCCGCAATCCTCAGTCCACCATGGAACAGGAGTGCGCCTAGGCCGGCCCGATGTCCTCGGGATGCATCTCTCAGCAGAGTTTAAAAGCGTGGAAGTAAAATCCTCTGCTGACATGGCAGATGTTTCAACTCTGGTTAAGATCGATGTCTCAAGCAAGGTATGAAATTCGGTCCAGTCCGCCTTGACCAAGTTCCACCTTGGTGGTCGGCTACCTAGATCTGGAGCATTCTGGTGCTGGAGCCACACTGGAAAGTGGTCAGTCCCCAGTGGGTCATCGTGAACAGACCAGGTAAAAAGATGTGCCAGCTCAGGGCCTACCAAGCTCAGATCTAGTGCCGAGGTTTGACCGGAGGGTACCGTAAACTGAGTCCGCTCGCCTGTGTTTAAAATACAGAGTGACTCGTCGTTGATAAAATGTTCTAAAAGACGGCCCCGTGTGCCAGTATAGTCGCATCCCCATGCAGTACTGTGAGCATTAAAATCACCCACTACCAGGACTGGTGGCGGGAGCTCCTGCAGCAGCTGGCGCAATTCTGCCACCGGCAGAGCTGTGCCGGGTGGCAGGTAGAGGGAGCAGATTGTCAGTTCTTGGTTCAGGCGCACTCGTACCGCCACCGCCTGCAAGCCCGACCGCACCGCGAGGTGTCGAGCGGGTAGGCTGTGGTGCACCGCTAGTAAGACGCCGCCGTGGGCTATTGTATCAGAATGCACGTCTTTGCGATGAACGGCATAGCCCTTAATCGAGCACGTGGCGACTGGCGCCAACTTAGTCTCCTGGAGACAAATAAGGACTGGATTGCGCCAGCGTATAACCGACTGCAGGTCCTGGTAGTTGGACTTGAGTCCTCTACAGTTCCACTGCAGGATGAAATGCATGGGAATGGATTAAAATCTCGCTAAAGCGCGTTTAAAAAGGAGGCAGGGGCACAAAAAGAGAACTGGTTCCCTGGGCGCTGAATCAGTTATAAATTCGTAGAAGGCGTCGTCACAGCATGGACACCTAGTAAAACCGCGCAAAAGCACTGATATGCTTAAAGAGTGTAAAACGACAAACTGACTAGAATTACTCAGAAGTAATCAGCTGCACCACGTGCTGTGTCCCCTAAGTGGATCTGGGCACGCACGCTACCACCTTGGTGCAGTCTGCCGTCGGCGGAGCTCGATCTAACGGGGACCGAGCTCGCGTCAGATTTCTGTTTCGTACGAGGGCTTCCTCCCTCCGTGGGCGAGCCCGTCCACGGAAGCCCACGCTTGGTTGGCCGGCCAGGAGCGGAGGGAGGCTTAGGGCGACTTGGCGCCGCCGGGGGAGTAGCTGGCGGCGGCCGATTCTCCGGTGTTGCGAGCGGCGGCGGCGGTAACCGCCGCGGTTGCGGCGGCGGGGGTGGAGGGGGACCCATAGGGGATGGGCTCCCCACCTGGAAGGTCTCTGGGTTAGCCGTAGCTTTCCCATTCGAATGGGATGAGATCGAGTCGGCACCTGGTGGTCGCTTAGCCTCTCTAGCCTTCTCGACCAGGCGCGCACGCTTTGCCTCGCGCGCCTTCCTCTCCTCCTCTCCCCTGCGCAGTGCCTCCATCACCGCAGTGCGTGGGGGAGAGCGCGCCGGGCCAGTCGCCGCGCGAGTTGGCGGGGAAGAGCGCCGCCTATCCGTACGACGGTGCTGAACTTTCGTCCAGCCATCGTCCTCTGCTGCATTGGTGGCGGCCCCGGCAGTGCCGGTGGACGCCGCGGCTGGGACAGCTTGTATCCCTGCTTCTCCATGATTTGAAGTGTGGGGGGACGGGGACGCATCCGACACCGTGACGGCCGGCGGTACAGAGACCGCTGCCGGCCCCGGTGTGGTAGTAGCCGAAACCACTGAGAGGCCGAAAGACTTCAGGAGCGTGATAAACTGAGCTGCGCTCATCTCCTCAAACGAAGTCCTGGGAGCTACTGCAGCCTTCGCCTTCTGGGCGTAGGATATGCTTGGGTGTGACGCGTTGTATATTTCCCGAGCCTCTCTGAAAGAGACATTTCTCGTCGCTTTAATCGAGTTGATCTCTTTCTCTCTTGCAAGTGCCGGGCATGACCTATCGAAGGACGTGTGCGTGTTCTGTCCCTCTTTGCAGTTTACGCACCGATATGTGGTCGCACCACAGTCATCATCGGTGTGTTCTGTGGAGGCACACTTCGCGCAAGTTGGGCGGTTATGGCAGTAGGTTCTTGTATGCCCAAAACGCTGGCACCGAAAGCATCTCATGGGATTTGGGGTGTAGGGTCGAACCTTGACCCGTACATAGCCCACCGTCACTTCACTTGGGAGATCAGTACTGTTGAAAGTGAGGATAAAGGAAATTCGTTGCTGTGATTTCCTTCCCTCGCCTTGCCTTGATCTTGAATGCCCCCACCACACCGGAGGACGACAGGTCCTCGACGATTTCAGTCTCGGTGGTGTCTTTCAAATCATAGCAGGTGATCACACCCTTAGAAGAGTTTTTTGTTTTATGTGGGGACACAGATATCGCTATGGTGGCGTTTGCCCTTCTACCCTGCTCCCGGATAGAGTAAGAAAAGGTGGTCAACGTCAAAGCTCTCCTGGCATCATCCTCTTTAGCGAACTCCACCTCAAGGGAGCCATCTCGCAACGCATCGCACCTCAGGATCTTTCCCATCTTGTCGCAGCCTTCTCGCCGCTGGAAGGGCGAGAGCGAGGTCAGCTTTTTAGTCTCTGCGGTGAGGACGAGGATGCGGGGGCGGGGAGTGTTCTCTCCGCGACCACTTGAGGTTGCTACTTCCTCATTCCGCTGCACTGGGGGAGAATGGGAGTAAGCCTCCTGCAGCAGTGAGATACCGCCACCAAGAAGGCCGCTTCGTCCCTCTACCGAGGCGTGGGGACGGTCGTCGGTGGTTGCCGTGGATGGGCGAGGGGCGGCCGAAGCCGTGGTTAGTGGGTTTGGGCTTGAGGTATCCATGGTAAGCGATTAGTCTCTGCCCAATCCCCGCCGACGCTCCGCCACGGCGCCGCTACAAGGCCTAGGGCTGGGGAGTGGGCTGTACGGGGCTCGACGACGCCCTCCCAGAGGGGAGAGAGAGACTCACCACCCCCTCCGTTTGGACGTCGCCTCCTCCCTTGACGCCTTAAGCCGAGCCGCCACCCGGGGCAGCGGGAAAGCCACCCCACCGCCGCCGGACGAGTGCCTGCACTCGCCCCGCTGCAGCGAGACAGCCAAGCCACGGCCCCCGGCAGCAGCCCCGACCAAAAAGCTTCTCAGTGCAGCGCCTCACTGAGTGTCCCCGCCCTTCCGGAAATCCAGGCCAAAGAGAAGTGTTGCCACGCTACCACGACTAGCCCGCGCGGTAGGTGGCTCAGCCTCCAGGACCCCTTCATCCCGGGGAACAGGTCGACGCGCTTAGTCGCAGAAAAGCCTTGCCGATGTAAAAAGCCAGGCGTCTCCTGTCACATCATAGTAAATTGCCATAATCGACGTAAGAAACCTGTTCGGGTCGGGCGACTAGCACCCGACCGTCAAACGCCGCAGAGGACGGAGGTTTCAGCGGGGACGCCCAGGAAACGGAGTGGGGAGGGGGGGGAGGGGGAGGGGTTCAGGACTTGTTACGGGGGTTGCAAAAATGGGATGGGACTGGGCCGGGGGGTGAGTGTGAGGGGGATGTAGGGAGAGGGGGGGGGGTAGCTGGGACCCGAAGGGCGCTACTCCCCTTACACCGGCCGAAGCCGATGCCCCTGCGGGGGGAGCTTTTCCGAGATGCTGTGGGAGGCGGGGTGGGAGAAGTGTCGCCTGTTGCGCTGATAACACACACACATCAAACCCGACAATAACAAGAGGAGCTCTTCCGAGATGCTGCGGGAGGCGGGGTGGGTGTGTGTGTGGGGGGGGGGGGGGAGTGTCTCCTGTTGCGCTGATAACACACACATCGCTCCGCTGACTATGAGTAACATGGGGACAGAGTTAGCTGAGGTCGGTCGTACGAAGGCGGCCGGGCGTGGAGCTGACCCGTCCGTCGGACTGCCGACTCTGCTGCTGTGGCCGCTGGCCGGAGGGCCAGCCGGGTCACTGGAGAGACCCGGCACCCAGGGCAGGCCGCGGCATTACAATACAACACACAGCACACAGGGTCACTGGGGAGACCAGGCACCCAGGGCAGGCCGCGGCATTACAATACAACACAACACACAGGGTCACTGGGGAGACCCGGCACCCAGGGCAGGCCGCGGCATTACAATACAACACACAACACACCGGGTCACTGGAGAGACCCGGTACCCAGGGCAGGCCGCGGCATTACAATACACAGGGTCACTGGAGAGACCCGGCACCCAGGGCAGGCCGCGGCATTACAATACAATACAACACACCGGGTCACTGGGGAGACCCGGCACCCAGGGCAGGCCGCGGCATTACAATACAACACACAACACACCGGGTCACTGGAGAGACCCGGCACCCAGGGCAGGCCGCGGCATTACAATACACAGGGTCACTGGAGAGACCCGGCACCCAGGACAGGCCGCGGCATTACAATACAACACAACACACCGGGTCACTGGAGAGACCCGGCACCCAGGGCAGGCCGCGGCATTACAATACAACACACAACACACAGGGTCACTGGAGAGACCCGGCACCCAGGGCAGGCCGCGGCATTACAATACAACACACAACACACAGGGTCACTGGGAGACCCGGCACCCAGGGCAGGCCGCGGCATTACAATACAACACACAACACACCGGGTCACTGGAGAGACCTGGCACCCAGGACAGGCCGCGGCATTACAACACACAACACCGGGTCACTGGAGAGACCTGGCACCCAGGACAGGCCGCGGCATTACAATACAACACACAACACACAGGTTTACTGGGGAGACCCGGTACCCAGGGCAGGCCGCGGAAACACGCATACATAACACAGCTTTACACACATTGTTCCGCCACATACACCTACCCTTGTAGACTGGAACATCCCCGTCCTGGCAGGGTGGACATGGAGTCTGGCTGGAGAAAGGCGATCGGGCTCAGCTCCTACCACAGGCTGTGCCGCTCAGATCTGCCGGCGATCACCGGAGCAGCTGGATTCGTCCTGCAGAGGCAGCAAACAGCGTGAACAGCAGCACGTGACAGGCAGGAGAGGAGAGCTGCACGCATATACAAACACATACACACATGCGTACGTCCTGTACCCCGCCCCCGTCTGTGTGTGGCCACAGTGTAGGTGGCAGCACCAGCAGCGGGGGCGGGGCTGGTGGGTCTCTCTAGCCGGGGGTAAGAGGACGGGCGGCCAGTAAGCGGCTACCCGACGGTGTTAGCCGGCAGTAGGGAATACAACGGCAAATCACTCCTGAATACTACTTCGACAATGAGTGTCAGTTAAATTGTTACATAGGGAATACAACAAATCACCGTTAGGTGGTTTCTACGACAAGTACACAGTTATAAAGCATCACAGTTGAATAAACAGCTACAGAATCAGTGATTTAAAACACAACTGTAACGATATCAAGGAAACACAGGAAAAAGACGCCGTAAGCAGTGACGCCTCAGCTGGCGACAATACACGCGCCCTATTCACTAGTTGAATGCATTAGCACAGATCGATATTCACCCTGATAACATTGCCGAGCTCGGCTTTCCTCACCTTTCGCACGGGTCGGCCGGCAGCAGAGATCTAGGGCGGGCAGATAGCCAGCAGACCGTAACGGCCGTGTGTGTTCCGCCGTGACAGTCTGTACTTCACGCGCCGCTCCCGGCCTCAGCCTCCAGTCTCAGCTTCTGGCGCTGTGCTGCACTCCACAAGAGACCAGCGGCTAGCCAGACGCCGCTCCCGGCCTCAGCCTCCAGTCTCAGCTTCTGGCGCTGTGCTGCACTCCACCAGAGACCAGCGGCTAGCCAGACGCCGCTCCCTGCCTCAGACTCCAGTCTCAGCTTCTGGCGCTGTGCTGCACTCCACCAGAGACCAGCGGCTAGCCAGACGCCGCTCCCTGCCTCAGACTCCAGTCTCCGCTGCTGGCGCTGTGCTGCACTCCACCAGAGACCAGCGGCTAGCCAGACGCCGCTCCCTGCCTCAGTCTCCAGTCTCCGCTGCTGGCGCTGTGCTGCACTCCACCAGAGACCAGCGGCTAGCCAGACGCCGCTCCCTGCCTCAGTCTCCAGTCTCCGCTGCTAGCGCTGTGGTGCACTCCACCAGAGACCAGCGGCTAGCCAGACGCCGCGGTTCCCAGCTCCCACCACCGATACTGGCCAGACACCGGAGTCCAGATTCCAGGCTCCAACAACCACCACCGCTACTGGCCAGCCACCTGAGTCCAGCAGCCAGACAGCTTCCTATCCCTCACGTCTCGGTCGGATCTCACAGGCACCGGCCCGCGCCGCCACCGGGAGCCGCCGAGACCAACTGCAGCACGCTATCAACCTACCGTTATCTTTCATCACCCACCGCCAGTCGCGAGGCAGTCCGAGCGAGGCCCAACACACGACACCAGCGCCTTCCCCAGTTTGCATAGGCCATAGACCAACGCCACGCCAGCCAGTCCGTCGGCCGGCAATAGTAACAAAGCTATCTCTGCGGTTAACTCGGATGATGATGATGATGGTGATGGGTCACGGCACAACCCTCTCCCTCCCACCGGTCCGTCCGGCAGTCAGATCACAGCGCGCCGCACGCGCGTAACAGTCGATATAAATATGATGATGACGCGGGCGCTGCGGCCCGGCCGCGCCCGCCCGTCTCGCTTTCTCACCCGCACGCGCACACGCATACACATGTACACTCCGTAACAGTACAGCTAGATAATCAGGAACAGTTTCTTGAGTTCGATCATGAGTTGCCAGTCGGGCTTCTGCAGGTCTTCGCGGAAGAAGTTTTTACACGCATCTATCGACTCGCGACTGATTCGGCTCACGAGCATGTCAGTCTCTTCAAAGTGTCGCCCGAACATCTTTGGACTATCGCCGCCCGGCGCATCGATTTTGATGCACACCTCCTGGCCCTTGCGCGCGCTCTCCACCTGCTTGTGGTTGATCTCTACGGTGGTTATGTAGCCGATGAAGAGGAACTCCTTTGTGGGTACGCAGATCGGCGTGCCGGTTTTGACTACACCAGCCTCGACGCTCACGCCCATGACGATCGGATCGCGCGAGTTGAAGATGAATTGCGGTAGGATGCGGAGCTTGCACGGAAACACCGCGATGTGCTTGTGCTCCTCTCGCTTCTTGTTCTTGAGGTCCTCACGGTGCTTCATGAACTTGTCGAACAAGTGGTAGATGATATCCGCCTGGAAGATGGTGACGCCGGCTGAATCGGCCATCTCCTGCGCGTCGCGCTCCACTTTCACATCAAATGCCAGGATGACGGCATATTCAGGATCGCGGTCCAGCATCACGGACGCCTTCATCACATCACGCTTCACCACCGGCCCGATCCGGACACCCGAGTACGGGATCTTGGACGTCCGCAGGAACTCCAGCAGCGCCTCCATCGAGCCCAGGGTCGACGACTGGACGTAGACGCCGTGGTCGCTGAGCTTGATAGCGCTCAGCGCAGATCGCAGCTCCTTCGCTACCAGCGCCTTGCAGATGTCCAGCTCGTCAGGATGCTCGGCGACGAGCAGGTTCAGTCCGGCGATCGCCTTCTCGAGCTCTTTCGCCGCGATCTTGACTCCCTGAGCAGCACGGATCTCCTTGTACTCCTGGTAGGCGTTCTTGACGCGGAGTTCCTTCATCGGCTGCGGCATCAGCAGTGACCGCACCTGGGTGACGATCGGTCCGTCCGTACCAGCCACGACGATCGTGCTTCCCTCGCGGAGCGTGCCGTTCACCAGGATCACGTCGATCGTGGTGCCCAGGCCAGGGATCTGCTTCACTTCCAGCACGGTGGCCTGCAGCTCGTCCGAGTACATCAGCCGCTTCGTCAACATGTTCTGTGTCATCATCACGACGAGAGCCATCAGGTTGCCCATGCCCTCACCAGTGATGGCGCTCGTGGGCACCAGAGAGAGGTACTCGCGAGGGTTGTCGTTCTCGTAGAACAGCTTTGCATTCAGACCCTGCTCTGCCAGTTGGACGATGGTTTCTTGCGTGCGCTGCTCGAACTCCAGGATCGTGTTCCGCGCCTGGGCTTTGCAGATGTCCTCCACGTCCCTACCGCGGCCCGTCTCCCAGTCGTACAGCCGGTCGATCTTGTTGAGCGCCACCACGAAGGGCGTCCGCTTGGCCTTCAGCATGTTGATCGACTCGATAGTCTGCGGCTCGAGCCCGTGCATGATGTCGATAACGAGAATGGCCAGGTCGCAGAGAGAAGAGCCGCGCGACCTCAGGTTGCTGAACGACTCGTGGCCGGGCGTGTCGATGATCAGGAGGCCAGGCACCTTCAGCTCAGGCACCTTGTGCTTCTTGACAAACTTCTGCTGCTCCTCGATCGCTTGCAGCGGGACATTCGTGGCGCCAATCTGCTGAGTGATACCACCCGCCTCGCCCTCCTGCACGTTGGTCCGCCGCAGCTTGTCCAGGATCTTGGTCTTACCCGTGTCCACGTGGCCCAGGACGCAGATGACCGGCGCGCGGAGGTTGTCAGCCGACATGGCCGCGCGGGCTGAATCTCGTCGCTGCTGAATCCGCTTCAGTGCGCGGTCACGCCGCTTCTCGACCTCTGTCCGCTCATCGTCGCTGTCCTCATCGCTGTCACTGTCTTCCTCGCTGCCGCTCTCGTCCTCATCCTCCTCTTCCTCAGAGGACTCGACCTCCTCCTCGGCTGGTGCGGGCTTGGTCTCCGTCTTAGCGGGTGCTTCGGCGGCTGCCACAGGCGCGGCCGTCTCCTCTTCGTCGTCGTGCTGGTCCCACGAGTCCTTGACGTCATCCTCGTCTTCCCATTGGTCCTTGGGCTCATCCACCGGCTTCGGCTCGGGCTTCTTCGGCTCCGGTTTCGACTCGACAGCCGGCGCGGGCTTCACCTCGGCGTCGGGCGACTGCTGCTTGCCCGGTTTCTTCCGCATGTCCTTCATGCTCGGTCTGGGTTTCTTCTCCGCCGCCACCGCAGCCTGCTGCTTCATCGCGTCCACCAGCGCCTGCGCGCGCGCCATGTTCTGCCGCTGCTTCGGCGTCAGCAGCTTCCCCTCCGCCTTCAGCTGCTCTTTGCGCTCCTTCGCCAGACGCTTCTTCAGCTCCTTCTGCTCCTTATCCAGGACCTCCTGCTCGGCCTTGCGCCGTTCCTCTTCCTCCTCCCGTTGTATCTTCTCCTCCTCCTCCCGCTTGGCGCTCTCCTCCGCCTCCTGCTGCGACCGCAGCGCCTCCTGCATCGCCGCCACCAGCTTCTTACCGGGGCCCTTCTTCTTCTTGGATAGATCCTCCGGCTCGGGCGCCTTTTCAGCCGCCGCCTTCTTTTTCTTCTTCTTCTTTGACGCGGCCGTCTCCTCGCCATCTTCCGTCGGCGGTTTTTCAGTTGGCGGAGGTTTGGACGCCTTCTCGCCGTTGGTTTCCGCCGGTTTCTCAGCTGGCGTTTCCTTCTCCTCCTTCTGCTCTTCCTCTTTCGATTGCTTCTTGCCTGCCGTCTTGTTCTGCTCGATCTTCTTCAGCCGCTCCCTGTCCTTCTTCTCCTTCCTTTTCTGCGCTTTCGTCTTTACCGTGCCTCCTTCCTCCTCCTCCTCCTCTTCATCCTTGTCAGCACCATCCTTCTCCCCAGCATCCTCAGCCGCGGCACCATCGGCAGACTCAGACGTCTTCTCCGCCGAAGGTTCCTTCTCAGCCGAAGGCTCCTTCTCAGCAGGCTTGGGCGCCTCCGACTCGCCCACCCCTGTCGGCATCTGATCTCCGGTATACTCCAACTGCAGCTCCGACAACATCTTCTCCAGATCCTCATCCAAGTCTTCATCCTTCTTCTTTTTCTTTTTATCCTTGCCCTTCTTCTCCTTCTTCTTGTCCTTCTTCTTCACGACCACCACCACCTCCTCCTCCTCCGGCCGGTCGTCGTCGCTGTCCGCCATCAGAGAGGCGAAGCCGGGCTTCTTGGACGGCGGCGGCGGCGGCGGCGGCGGCTCATCATCATCACTCTCGCCCATCATCAGCGCCGCGAAGCCAGACATCTTCGGCTTCGGGGGCGCCGGCGCGTCGTCTTCGTCGTCCTCGTCCCCCTCCCCCATCGGGTCATCGTCCTCAGACTCCACCACCGCCGTCGCCTTCTTCTTGCCCTTTTTCGCCTTCTTGCTCTTCTTGGCCGGCTCGAGGGCGGCCGGCTCGTCAGCGGAGTCCTCTCCGACATCACCCTCGATGGTCAGGACCGGCGGCTCGTCGGAGTCGGAGTCGGCCGCCTTCTTCTTGCCCTTTTTCGCCTTCTTGCTCTTCTTGGCCGGTTCGCGGGCGGTCGGCTCGTCAGCGGCGTCCTCTCCGATCTCACCCTCGATGGTCAGGACCGGCGGCTCGTCGGAGTCGGAGTCGGCCGCCTTCTTCCGTCCCTTCTTGGGCTTGCCCATGGCGCGCGGTGTGGGGTGGCGGCGGTCGGCAGCGTGAGGTGACGGAGACGGACGGCCGTCGGCAGCGTGTCGTCGTCGTGGTAGCGCTGGTAGTCGGGTAACAGCTCGTCACGGCGGTGCGCGGCGCTATCTGCCGGACAAAGATGGTGACATCAGGTCAGGTCACGTCATCGGGTCAGGTCATGGAGATTGGGGGAATGCTAGCTGCGTCAGGCAGATGGAAGTGGTGATGCTAATTTAATGGGGAAAAGGAGGTGTAGGGGGCGATGTCATGGAGGAACATGCAGACAACAAACCATCCAGGTTATCAAAGCAGGACTACACTGAACGGCGGCAGCAGCGGCGCACAGAACCGACGGACACGACAACACACATTCACCGACTCCCCAAGTCCCGCCGCATCAACACTTTCAACAACGACAACACACATTCACCGACTCCCCAAGTCCCGCCGCATCAACACTTGCAACGACAACACACATTCACCGACTCCCCAAGTCCCGCCGCATCAACACTTTCAACAACGACAACACACATTCACCGACTCCCCAAGTCCCGCCGCATCAACACTTTCAACAACGACAACACACATTCACCGACTCCCCAAGTCCCGCCGCATCAACACTTTCAACGACAACACACATTCACCGACTCCCCAAGTCCCGCCGCATCAACACTTTCAACAACGACAACACACATTCACCGACTCCCCAAGTCCCGCCGCATCAACACTTTCAACAACGACAACACACATTCACCGACTCCCCAAGTCCCGCCGCATCAACACTTGCAACGACAACACACATTCACCGACTCCCCAAGTCCCGCCGCATCAACACTTGCAACGACAACACACATTCACCGACTCCCCAAGTCCCGCCGCATCAACACTTTCAACAACGACAACACACATTCACCGACTCCCCAAGTCCCGCCGCATCAACACTTTCAACAACGACAACACACATTCACCGACTCCCCAAGTCCCGCCGCATCAACACTTGCAACAGTTCATCACATTTGTTCCCTGAAAACTGCCTTCGCTCCGGCTCGCTCAGACTAACGGTACGTGTCGCAACAGCTGGCACCCCCCCCCCCCCCCCCTCAGGGGATAGCGCCGCGCCGATGACGCAACCGGCCCGATCTCTCGCCGATCTGCAGCGTCGGATGGCCGTGTACGAAGACAACTGACGAGGAAATCGCGGCGATATGTCGCGGCGATAGGGTATGACGGCACGGATATCGGTGCGGGACGTCATAAACATTAACATAGTCGCAGTAGCACGTGTAGTTTTATCATTGTTAAAAAATGCAAAATGATTTGAGGCATAGAGAAACAGGAAATAATAAATTAGTTTGAAGGGAAATACTTGCAGAATGTACCATAATTAATGGCAAAATGTTTGCTCAGCATTAAATGACCTGTGCCATTTAATGTCCCTAGTTTGAAAAATAAAGCAATGTTAAAAAGTGATTGATCTAATACTCACAAACAATGACAGATAAAATAGCTCAACCTAAGTAGACTTAAGCTTATCTTTCAAAAATTCCACTGATCTGAGCAGAGTCCTTTTGTAATAGAAAAAGACTAGCTTAACTACTTGTAACATTGCAAGCAGTGCAGTGCATCAATGTACTTGACCTGTCAATAATAAATTGATGTCATATGGTAGCCATTGACTTATTGAATCTAAAATGCCGACAAAAAACATAAGACAGATGGAAAATACAAATAATATATAGGTATGTATAGTTAATGTATGTTATCAGGGATGTATAGTTAATGTATGTTATCAGGGATGTATAGTTAATGTATGTTATCAGGGATGTATAGTTAATGTATGTTATCAGGGATGTATAGTTAATGTATGTTATCAGGGATGTATAGTTAATGTATGTTATCAGGGATGTATAGTTAATGTATGTTATCAGGGATGTATAGTTAATGTATGTTATCAGGGATGTATAGTTAATAGGCTTCATGGCATTAGTGACTCAAGAGTCAAGACAACAAAATTTGACCGACTCAGACCAAACTTGTTTACTGCCCCTGGGTAGGCCTACAGGGTTAAAGGACTCCATCAACTCCACATGCAACTGGGGACAAACTGCTCCCTTATCCCATTATTATCCTATTCCAGGTATCATGTTCCGCCCCTGTAGCTCAGTGGGAGAGCGCTGGAATTCTGACTCTGAATGTTTCTGTATCCTGGTGCCACCTGTCCCAAAATTTGTTGATTCGGGTGGAAATGACACCCAAACGTGAATAATTTTCCATTCTCACTCCCCCATTTCAGGAGTGCAATTTCCAATTCCAAGTTATTAATTGTGATATTGAATATGACAAAATATTGACTAAAAATACTGCTTAAAGATGAACACTACTGCTTTTCATATTCAAAACAAATCAATAATCCTTGTTGTACCTTGCTATCACAATCCACCTATCAATCTTCCAAAATGTCGTCTATCCTTGGCCTATATCTGGTATCCTGGTCGGTCTTCCTGTAGATACAATTTCCCATTTACTAGTATCACATGCACATCATACCCACATTTCATACCCACACAATAAAGTTATAAATTGACTTAGTGTTGGATGCATATTACATTTTTCTTACTATTTGAAAAGCCTCTGTGTATGCGTCCTTTTCACATATTGATGGTCCAATAATTTAACATGCACCCTGGAAGGCCTCTGAGAATTACAAGCACTGTAGGGACAGGGGGGGGGACCCCCCCTAAGATCTCGCCCCACATAAGAGCTACACTAACGCAATTTGTAGGATATGGAGGTTCTGTAGGAAACTCTGTTTTGCGAAATTTGCATGACCCTAGGTCAATATCTTTGAGGTAAAATGGGTCAAATATGTCAATTTTCCCATTTTGGCACTTGGCTCCAGAAACCCCAAAATATCTTGAGAACTATGATAGCTAGGAACAAACGGAAAAAAGCAATCGAAAGTTCTTGAAATATGCAAAAGCCATTGTCGTCTTCAAATTTGAGCTCAGGTCAATAGTTTAGGTTCCAGGTCATCAAAGGTCAAAAAGGCTACTTATGGCCAAACAGTTCTTTTCTTGCAAATAACTTACCTAATGAAGATAAGGCATTAAGTTTGACGCCATCGTGTTCGTCTCGTCAAGGCGCTTCGGAAAATGTTGACCAGTTTAGGTCAACTTAGAAATTTGACCTCAGGTCAGTAGGCTTCCCGGACCAAAGTTCGTAAACATAAGGTTCGTAACGGAAAAAGTTAGTAGGCAAATGTTCGTATGCAAAGGTTCGTATGGGATAAAGTTCGTAACGGCTAAAGTTCGTATATTGGATAAAGTTCGTATGTACAAAGTTCGTAACGGATATAGTTCGTATGCAAAAGGTTTGTATGCTGAAGTTCGTAAAGGAAAAAGTTCATAATGGAAAAAGTTCGTAAGCAAAGGTTCGTATGCAAAGGTTCGTATCGGATAAGGTTCGTATGGGATAAAGTTCATAACGGCTTAAGTTCGTAATGGAAAAGGTTCGTATCGGATAAAGTTCGTATTCAAAAAGTTCGTAACGGATAAAGTTCGTAAAGGAAAAAGTTCGTAAGCAAAGGTTCGTATGCAAAGGTTGGTATCGGATAAGGTTGCGAACCTGTGCTTACGAACTTTTTCCGTTACGAACCTTATGTTTACGAACTTTTGTCCGGTTACCGTTACCCTTCCGAACGGAGAGAGATAGAAAGACACAGTAAACAGTAACGACTTTTTGAATACGAACTTTATCCGATACGAACCTATATACTTGTCTTAATCACAGGAAACGCGTTACTGTTTACAGTGTCTCTATCCATAGGCGTACCCAAGGGGGTGGGCAATCCCCCCCCCCCCCTGAAGGGGGCATGTACAGGCCCCCCTGAAGGCCTGTACGTGCCCCCTTGGCCGTATATCCCTTTGGAAATAGGGCCAGAAGGGCCCATTTTGAAGAAAAAATGACTTTAAAAAAAAAATGGGGGGGGGGGGAATATGCCCCTCTAAAAATATAGTGGGCCAAATCTGGTGAGGTTTTTTTGTGGGGTACCTTATGCCCCCTGATCAAAAATGTCCCCCTCCTGGAGTGAATCCTGGGTACGCCACTGTCTATCTCTCTCTCCGTTCGGAAGGTTAACGGTAACCGGACAAAAGTTCGTAAGCAAAGGTTCGGAACCTTATCCGATACGAACCTTTGCATACGAACCTCTGCTTACGAACTTTTTTCCTTTACGAACTTCAGCATACGAACTTTATCCGTTACAAACTTTATCCGTTACGAACTTTTGGAATACGAACTTTATCAGACACGAACCTTTTCCATTACGAACTTTAACCGTTACGAACTTTATCCCATACGAACCTTTGCATACGAACCTTTGCCCACGAACTTTTTTCCGTTACGAACCTTTTTTATTTAGTCCGAATGTTTTTGAATGGATGGATATCCGAGGTCAGGCCCCGCGCTAAGCATAGCTTGTTGCGCAGGCCCTGACCCCACCACCCGATCAAGCAATTCCTGGCGTCCGGCAGAATTTAGAAGCGAAAGTTTTACGTGCCCGACATACCTGGACACGGTCCGCCCCGCCCTCTGACGTCACCTGACCTTGAGTGTGACCGCCTTATGTTTACGAACTTTTGTCCGGTTACCGGTCAGTAGTAGGTAGGTCATGCTACATATTGGGAGACGTGTCTCGACGAGACCCACACATTGGAACCAGTTTCACTTCTCTATCTTCATTGAGTTCATTCTGTCGAGTTATTGACAACAAAGTGTTGGTGACCTCAGATGACCTCAGCTGACCCTGTAGTGGTCACTGAACCAAAATTGCACCTGGATCATCAAGAATGGCCTATGAAGTATGATAACATGATCCATAAGGAATTGAACTGATATCATGCGTATCCTCGGAATAGGAAGCATTTGAATATTTCCCCATTGACCTATGGGAGGTGACGAAATGGACCCGACCTAGGTCACCGATATAAAGAATCCGAGATGAACGAATTGAAGGTACCGATGACCTTATGTAATCCTGCAAATTTGAAACCGATTGGCAAACAAACTGTAGCTGTGGTCCGACCACAAACTTTTTGAAGGTGGGGTCACGTGACGATCTGGGGAAATTAGTTTGGTAGTTTATCATCAATATCATTAGTATATCAGTATTTCTTATTTTTGGCCTAGCATCAGGTTATTTTTGTACTCTTCCTTTGCGAAGATATGTACTCCACCAACAAAAAAGTAGAATTCCCACCCTGCATGACCTGGTTTGGTGACCTGACCTGAGATGACCTGAGGTCAAGATTTCCAAACAGGTATGCAACAAATGGTGGCATGCAGTGCCACCGTTTTTCTGCTATCCTTGAAAAACCTTAGGGGTGGGCGGATTTCGCCCCCCCCCCCCCCCCCTCCAGGGCAGGTGTTAACAGGTTAGCAGATGAAGCTATCTCCCAAAAATGTCTGTTAATTGGTTAATGGGTCAACCATCCTAATGCATCCTATAACTACCAATCCAAACACTGCTCAGCTATCAACACATGATTGATTGATCATTGGGGTTTTAGGGCACACTGGCATTAAAGGTCACTTTGCACATTGACACACTTGTTAGCTCCTTCAGTTAAACATACTTGAAATGCTCAGGATTCCCAGGAACAGTATGAGCAGAGCAGGTGCAACTCCGGCAACAGCAGTCACAGGTTCATGATGATCATTGGGGTTTTAGGGCGCTCCAACAACGAAGGTCACATGGCGCCCATATTCATGACAAACAATTTAAATGAGTAGATATTGGTGGTGTATTAGGGCGTAGGGCATCTCAGTTGGGCAGACTGAGGGGAGCAGACCAAAAAATAGATAAATCAATACATCAGATTGAAATGGGTAGAGCAATGCACATATAAGAACATTTTATCTAAATTTGGTTTAATTTGGTACATTCTCACTTTCAAACATGCCATAACCACATAAGAAAGGCCCATAACCACAATATTTGTATTCCAAGATGAAACACATGAATAACTATCAATTATATTTGTCCTTGGACCCTGTACAATCTTACTTTGGCTTGTTTGAAAGCATAGAACCAATTTGGATTAGCCATCTGCTTGTGCAATTTAAATTTGAATTAGCCACCTGGTTGGCAATCTAAATTTTTATCAGCCAGCTGTTTGTGCGATCAAAAATAGGTCGCTGCCAGAATTTGGCCCTGTGCAAGATCAATATTTAGATTGCAGTATCTGAATGAATGAAAGCTAAAAGAAACTTTTCATAGTTTACTTTGCTTGTTCTGAGTGCAGGAAACATATTGCATACCTTCATGATAAATACAAATGTGTAGGGAGGCTAATTTATTGAATTCATACTGAAAACAGTTTAATGTTTTTCCTTGGCGCTCTTGTGGTTTTAACCTAAATTCATTACTTGGTATCTTTGCTATTGGCATCTCTGCAAGCATGTCCTAATATAGCCATAAACATAATATTTATTGACCAATCTATTTTTGTATCTACTCCCCTCAGGGTGCCCAACTGATCTACTCCACAAACAGCATGAAGTCAGGTAGTTTGATGTCTCGCATGGTAGTTGACAACTGAAAACTGCACATGTTTCATGCTTGACAGTCCCAAAGGTCATGTCAAAGGGTCATATTCTGCTTTTGCACACCTTTATATAGGTAAATTGAATATTTTATACTTTTTTATATTTTTCTATTTAAGTAAGTATATACTAATTATACATGTCTCATTTAATCAGATCTGCACTCAACACAGGGACATTCTCAGTGCTTACCTAACAATAATGTTTATCACCTGTCAATTGCCTCAGCTGACTGCAAAAACTCAGTCATTACAACTGAAATGTAAAAATGTGGCTGTTTTTTGTGTGTGTGTGTGTGTGTGTGTGTGTGAAATGCTTCCTATGTATCCAGCAAGGTCATATGGTGGCGGTGGCCACTACACAGCTGACCGTCTGTCTCAAATATAAGTCCTGCGCTCCGCCAGGAACAGAGGTTTAGTGAGAGCGTGATAGGGTTTTGTGGTCAACTCAGTAAGTAGTGAATCAGATACATATGACGTCATATGACAGCCTGGTTATACTAACCATAAACCCACAGCGTTTTAGATGTTACAAAACTTAATTATTTGGTCACTACACATCTTTCAAGACACTATTATGTATCTTTTATGTTATTTAGAATGTATCTTACCTAACAATGTTGAAACAAAAATATTTCCAGAAGCTGTCATGACTGATCGTCCACCACGATCGTCACCATATCTACACTGATAGATATATTGACACAGGAACATACACAGGAAAAATAAGAATTGTCCATGACATCATTGGAACAATGACCATATATTTTATAAGTGAAAATGCTGCTGAATAATAGCCTAACCTAATCCTACAGCATTAATAGTTCTGTGACATCATAGCCGGGGCGCTGTGAACGTTGTCTATACTTGTATCAAGGTCGGTTGTCAGCTGGCATGTAAACAAAGTTTGGAAACAGGCGAGGCGACAGAAGCTGCAAGATATTAATTATTGATGTTAAAATTAGTTATAGTGCAAAATGTCTTGGGGAAGACAACCATAGTGACTAAATGTGATATTTGCTATGTATTGGTTGGTATTCTAGGGATTAACTAATAACTAATGGTGGGTTTATGGCTAAAATCACCACAGCCTTGTTATCAGACACATTTCTGCGCCCACGTTGTTTACATTTCAGTTGTAATGGTGGAGTTGTTGCGGTTGGCTAGGCGATTGACTGGTCATACAAATTATTATTGTTAGGTAAGTACTGAGAATGTCCCTGTTTTGAGTGCAGTTCTGATGAAATGAGACATGTAGAATTAGTATAAAATATTCAATTTACCTATACAAAGGTGTACAAAAGCGGAATATCGCCTGTCAGTGACAACATTGACATATGTTAAGCTAACACATACCAAGACCAGCTGGCAAACATCACAAGTTACACAATGACCCATTTAAACATGAACCATTTGTAAGAGCTGACAACTTTGTCGGATACTGATCATAGCAGAACATGTTTGAAAGAACCATATGCATATGATAAATGAATTGAAAAGTTCACGTTTCGGTTTCAGCCGATTCAGCACCGATGCTGGAATCGAACAAGAAGACAGCTGCAACAAAGATTCCAGACAAACCAGAGGGTACTGATCATTAAACTTACAATTCAATATCACCTTCAAAGCTTGTAAAATCTCAAATCTAAATAGAAATACCACTCAACGAAGCTCACAATATTGAGCAACACCGGACAGTGCCGGAAAAGAAGGGAAGGTGTCGTGGAATAGAGAAGGCGCACATGCTACAAAGATAAATTTCTTCCATTTTCATTAAAATCCATTATTTTCAAATACCGTTAAAAGAGAGAAACTGGAACGTTTATTTTTCATGGAATACTGCAACAGAGAAGTTAAATAATTGATAGAAACGTATACTATTTTGTATTTATACCATCTCTACAAAAGATATATTGCATTGCAATCTAATACCATGAATATTTTTCACTTCTCCAATTGAAAAGTTGTCCTAAAATTACTGCTATCAGAACAGTACACAGAAATGGCGCGACTTTAAGACCAAACGATACATAAACTGCGCGTCTGAGACGTATCTTATCGGAGCTTCATTTCCTTGCGAAAACCCAAAGCCATAGATACGCGAAAACATCAAAACAAACATTTGCAGTAAATTTGCTTAGGTCGCAAGGCCACACAACATAGACCGAAACTAAAACAGTAAAGGATTTTGACGATATTTTCGACATTCGCTGAACAATAGGTGAGGACGCTTTATCTTGCTGGGAGCCTTAGAGACATGTATGCTATAGGTTAGGTTAGCATGTTTTATTTGTTATTGACTATAACTGTTTTAGCCTTGCTAGAACCACATTGATCAGCTGGTGGGAAAGTATACAGGATGCTTTTAGCTTTATCTCATGCCAAACATTACCTGCCATCCGACATAATCACGTTTCTGGTCACATCTCTAGTCATGTCCCATCAGATATTGCATATCCATCTACTGTACTTACAGACTGGCCCAGAGACTTAGGATACATAAGGTGCTGAACTTCTGCACACGTCATATGTGGCAGACGTAAATACAACCACATATCTGCTGCTCACTGCAAACAGCTTGGGTGGCGCAACACAGAACACTGAACAGCTAACCACATACCATCGCACATCTCATTCAGAAAGTATGTCAGTTGGGCAAACTAGGGGGAGGCAATCAAAAAGTTGATTGATCAAAAAGTTGATCGAAGTGGGCGGAGAAATGCCCTAATATGGGCATGCAATCAATATTTTGATTGGTTTTGGTACATCCCCACACTGAAACGTGTCATGTACATCGAAAGAAAGCCTATGTACATCATATTTTTGTTAGAAAAGAAAGAAAAATTATTGATCTACACAAATAGTGTTGTTCCAGTATCCACTGACTGTGTCTTTGTGTCTTTCTGAATACAAATAAAAAGTATTTCCTAAATTCATCAAATCGAGGTCATTTGTTATGCTTCCTAGTGAACTAATTATTTATCAGATGATTCCATTTGGATTAATTATTAATATTATTTGATTTCAGCTTGCTTTTCCAGTATAACATTAACAATAAAATTAACATTAGCATTATAACATTTTCAGTATAAGTTAACAATCAATATATTGATTAGCCAGCTGTTTGCACAATCAAAAAGTTGATCGCCGCCGTAATTTTCAGATGCCCGTAATCAATTTGTTGATTGCCGTAGATCATCAAATGCACGTTCATTTATTTTTTATTTTAAGTAGCTTTCATATAATCTGCATAGTTTCATATTTTTACTTGCTGATTCTGTGGTTCTGGGTTTATTTCATCGCTTGATTATTCAAATATTGACGGGTTACTGAAGGTCTGCAAGTATGCCCTTATAAGGGCATCGCTCCACCCACTTCGATCAACTTTTTGATTGCCTCCCCGTAGTTTGCCCAACACCACTGGACTCTCAGTCGGTATTGCCGAATGCCTAGTCACCAGCGACCACCAATACAGCCCAGAACACGCAGCCAGCTACAGCGATGCAGTGCTAAATCGAACACAGGTGTTTGTAGACTGTGTTTTAGCGGTGCTGTTATGCACAACAGACTAACGCAGGACATCCGCGAAGTAGAACTCACCAGTTTTAAGACTCAGGTGATTGACTGGCTGCTCTGCAATGCTGGCTAGGCGCTGATGAGTGTGTGTGGCAAGCGTGTGTGGTGACTGTATGGCCAGTGTGTGTGGGTATGTGATTTACATTTCAATGTCCAAGCTTTTATCATATTGACGTGCAACTCAGAAAAGCCACGCTCGATGTGGAAGCATGGTTGGTAAAGTTGCTGTTTGCTGGTATACATTTTGTACTCTTTTGTACTTTTTGCTTTTTTGTACTCTTTGAAAAGAGGAAAATAAACATAATAAAATCAAATATGATTAATAATCATATTTTATTTTATTCATTCAACTGGACAAGCTCTGGAGACCGGAAGCCCTCAATCAGAATACAAAAGAGTACAAAATGTATACCAGCAAACAGCAACTTTGCCAACCATGTGTGGAAAGGTGGCAAAATACATGTCTGTCTATAAACTGGCATTACCTTTTTTGGTGTGTCCCAAACTGGAGAAATCCATGTTTCTGTCAACATGTTCAGCACAACAGGCTGATTATGTCAACATTTTGGTAATACTTTGGTGACGCACCTCCCCAGTTTATCATACTCTTGAAGTACCTATTAGAAGAAGAATTAGTTAGCTGATGGTATATTTTATTGCAGAGTGAAAATGCCAGCAAATAATTTCATATGCTGGCGATTGACATGCAAGTTCACATTGTGGTGGCAGCCGCTGTGTGGCCTACCTACAGTCTCAAATACAAGTCCTGCACTCCACCAGGAACGGAGGTTTATTGAGAGCGTGATGGGGTTTAGTGAGCTGCATTTTCACTCTGCAATAAAATATGTCAGCTGACTAATTCTTCTTCTAATAGGTACCTCAAGACTACGATAAACTGGGGAGGTGCACTACTGAAGTATTACCAGTTGCTGAATCAATTTATTGATGCATCAATTTGTTTTACTCAAAGTGGGTGGAGCTTGTCTTAGGCACAATACTTAAGCATGCAAATAATTGACACAATTATTGACAACATTTCACTAAAAACACCTAGTCCCCACTGAAAATGGTAAGTCTCAAAAAATAATCACACCATCTGACGCGCAACTGTACTCCATCCACCTCAGTCACAACTCAAACTGTTTACATAATATTTTTTCGTTTGTTTCTGGAAAGATTGAGATGCCATCACGTGGCGACAAATTACATCAAATATGTTTTTTTTTTTTTTTTAGGATAAACTTTTTAAATTTTCAAGTTTATATTTAAGTAAATACAACTAATTTTGTAATGTAATTACATGAAATTGTTATGAAAAACTTATTTTTATTTACAAAAATGATTCACCCATGTTGTTACTGCATCAATATTTTGACACAGTGATTTGAAGTGTGTTTAAAAAAAATTATTCAGGTGAGCCAAGGGATAACAAAATTATGCACTTGTAAAACAATATTGCATCAATTTTTGAGATATTGAATCAATTTCTGAAATATTGCATCAATTTCTGAGATAATTATTGATCATCTGGGTGGCTGAAACTTAATTATGAGCCACAATGTACATTAATGTGCCATTCATCCCATCACTATTATTCAGTGCTTCATAATTGCAGTTTGTAAATTGGTAATTTTCCCCAATACCATTTCTATTGGGTTGGATAAAAATATTGACATATCAAACATGCATTATTTGGGCCTAGTGTCAGCAACTGACATAGCAGGCCGATTGCGCCGAAATTGTAGCGCAGCTTTTGGTGTAACAGGTCAGTTGTTGTGCAATTTTGGTCCATTCATATTACTCCCCGGCGGGCCGGCCCAGACAGCAAAGTTTGGCGTAGGAGTCGACGAGGCACACCAGCCCATAGCGAAAATCCGCACCAACTCGCACCACGCAGGTCATAAATCAGCACCAGTCAGCACCAGACCAGCCAGAGATCCACCCCAACCCATTTACACCAGTAAAATACCCTATTGGGTCGGAAACCCAGCAGACTGTTCTTAACCCTATTCCCAAAATTACGTTAACTTGCGGGGGGAGGAGCAGATTCTGCCCCCCCCCCCCCCCCGAGATCTCGAGAACCGCTCGGTCGATTTCGATGGGGAAAATGCCATTCGATTCGTCATGACAAGATCTCTCTTTGTGTACCCCAATTTGTTTTCTTTCAAAAATGGGGGTTCAGGGGGCAAAGCATACTATTTTTTGATGTGTTTTTTGAAAGGTCATTGCGGCCATTTGGCTTGACCGATTTGCATGCCACAAACGTTTTTGAGCTTCAAATGTACTGGTCTTTATATATAAAAATAAATAAAAAAATCATGCATATTCAGAGGATGTAAAATGGGGTGATTTTCTGATGAAAAATATGTGCCGTTCGTGATTGTTTGGGACGACATGAACGTCACAAGTGGGCATTATATGTTGTAATTTGTTAAATTTAATATATTGCGCACCCAGGAAAATAACGTGGGGGCACCATGCGCGTAACACTTCCATCATCTTACTAATTTGAAGTTGGACCTTATTTGAGGGAGGGTATCGCCTCCCTTTTTTGTACCTGAGTGCGCCTCTGCCCCCAAAATATGTATAATACCAGTATCTATGATGCATGGTGCATTTAAATTATTTCTGACACATTTATTGCACTGCAAACCACGAAGGAAGTATGCGCCGTAAAGCCGCATTCGTAACAGAATCTTCCCCCCGCAGGGAATAGGGTTAAGCGTTATTTCCTAATGTGAAAGAGAACTTAAAGCTTTGCTTTGAGTTAAACCGGGGTCCCGGTAGCCGCATGATAAGAGACTACCGTCGTTCTCTCATCCATGTCTCATCCATGGTAGCCGTCCTTCGCCGGCCGCAGGCGGTCACGTGACCGGGCTGGTCAGCCGGGGCCGGACGAGCGGAGAGCGAGCTCGGTGGGTCGTGGCCGCAAGTACGGAGTAGGCTAGGAGTAGGTCACCACCATATGATTGTGTGTATCGTCCGTTGCTCCCAAACCCGACAACGCATGATTTCAGAAATTGCATACGACATTAACATGTTTTAGTGCAAATTTGCAGCCACATCAACCGAGTAGTTGCGGAGAAATAAGCCTCTGAAAACCATGGCTACGGTCGGGCCGCTCCTACGCAGATCCCCCCCCCCCCCCTAGTTGTCGGAAAAGTTTGTGTCCGCTCGGTAATCACGTAGAAAATGTGCTACACGAGATATGTCACGGATCAAGAATACTCACTTTCACACTATCCGCGCGGGATACTTGCAAGAACACAACGTCTCTTTCATAAACCATTAAAAAAAATTGTAACGGATTACCGCCACCTTTTCTTTTGAATCATCATTTACCAAATCATGAAACCATGAAACCTGGTCATGAAACCAGAGTTGTTTTAAGATGTTTTAAGAGACTTACGTAAAAACACTTCACTTCTTCCCATCTGTAGGACATTTTTCGTAAAAATAGATCTAGAAATGAGTTTCTCACAAACGTCTGCATTTTAGCGGGAAATTGAGTCAGCTATGTGGCAGTAATGCCAATAAAAATACCGTGATTTGCGATTGTTGTGTATTATCGAGCAAAGCAGTGCCGAATGTTGCCCGCAGTGCCGAATGTTGCCCGCAGCACAGCACTAGACCGCACCATTACAAGTTCGCACCGAATCCGTACCAGCTTCTCCAAATCTGCACCAAATCCGCACCTGCTAGGACAGGCCCGCACCGACGAGATCTCGTCGAAAATCCCATACTTTGCAGTCTGACTTCCTGCCCCCGCTCAACTTTCTCGGCTGACGTCCTTCTCCCTCGCTCGTCCTTCTCATTCTTGTCCTCCTTCAACAACTTTTCACTAAAGCTCCCCGTCCCCGTCCCCCATTCAGCAACTTTTGCCGACCACAGGCAATTAATTTTAATTTTGGCGCACACACTCAATTTTCCCTCAATTTTCCCTCAATTTTCTGCTCGAAATCTGTTACATCAAATTTCTGCACAGGAGGGTCGCGAGGCATCCCGCGTAATTTTGTATTTTGTTTCCAGTCTGGTCTGTGTCGGGAAAGAAAAGGCCACTCTGACTCTGCCTGGGGATCACATTATCCTCGAGCTCATTTCAATGAAGAGGCTGGGGTCTTATGGGTACGGGGTGTCAATTGTCATACATGATGCTCACCGAGCATCGGTCGAGTTGCGCCTTGAACCTGTTGAGCGAATTTCCCGACATCACTGTGGCTGGCAAGGAGTTCCAGTCATTCATGGCTAGTTTACTAAACACATTTCTGCTGACAAGTGTCTGCTTTGGGTTTGCGTAGCTTCCAGATCCGCCAGATGGTGTTTCCATGCTCGTGAAACTCTCACCATGGACTTGTGGTAGAGGCAGAGCAGTGGCAGAGTAACTTCATTGATGTTGGCAAAGGAATTTAGCTTGATGGCAGGCATCTGAGAATGCTTCGAGGCAGCTGCTGCAGTTGGCCTGTGGAGGCAGCTGCTGCAGTTGGCCTGTGGAGGCAGCTGCTGCAGTTGGCCTGTGGAGGCAGCTGCTGCAGTTGGCCTGTGGAGGCAGCTGCTGCAGTTGGCCTGTGGGGGCAGCTGCTGCAGTTGACCTGTGGAGGCAGCTACTGCAGTTGTCCTGTGGAGGCAGCTGCTGCAGTTGGCCTGTGGAAGCTCAGCTGCTGCAGTTGGCCTGTGGAGGCAGCTGCTGCAGTTGGCCTGTGTAGGCAGCTGCTGCAGTTGGCCTGTGGAGGCAGCTGCTGCAGTTGACCTGTGGAGGCAGCTGCTGCAGTTGGCCTGTGGAAGCTCAGCTGCTGCAGTTGGCCTGTGGAAGCAGCTGTTGCAGTTGACCTGTGGAGGCAGCTGCTGCAGTTGGCCTGTGGAGGCAGCTGCTGCAGTTGGCCTGTGGAGGCAGCTGCTGCAGTTGGCCTGTGGAGGCAGCTGCTGCAGTTGGCCTGTGGAGGCAGCTGCTGCAGTTGACCTGTGGAGGCAGCTGCTGCAGTTGGCCTGTGGAGGAAGCTGTTGCAGTTGGCCTGTGGAGGCAGCTGCTGCAGTTGGCCTGTGGAGGCAGCTGCTGCAGTTGGCCTGTGGAGGCAGCTGCTGCAGTTGGCCTGTGGAGGCAGCTGCTGCAGTTGACCTGTGGAGGCAGCTGCTGCAGTTGGCCTGTGGAGGAAGCTGTTGCAGTTGGCCTGTGGATGCAGCTGCTGCAGTTGGCCTGTGGAGGCAGCTGCTGCAGTTGACCTGTGGAGGCAGTTGCTGCAGTTGGCCTGTGCAGGCAGCTGCTGCAGTTGGCCTGTGGAAGCTCATCTGCTGCAGTTGGCATGTGATGGCAGCTGCTGCAGTTGGCCTGTGGAGGCAGCTGCTGCAGTTAGCCTGTGGAGGCAGCTGCTGCAGTTGACATGTGGAGGCAGCTGCTGCAGTTGGCATGTGGAGGCAGCTGCTGCAGTTGGCCTGTGGAAGCTCATCTGCTGCAGTTGGCCTGTGGAGGCAGCTGTTGCAGTTGACCTGTGGAGGCAGCTGCTGCAGTTGGCCTGTGGAGGCAGCTGCTGCAGTTGGCCTGTGGAGGCAGCTGCTGCAGTTGGCCTGTGGAGGCAGCTGCTGCAGTTGGCCTGTACAGTTGGCCTGTGCAGTTGGCCTGTGCAGTTGGCATGTGCAGTTGGCCTGTGCAGTTGACCTGTGCAGTTGGCCTGTGGAGGCAGCAGCTGCAGTTGGCCTGTGGAGGCAGCTGCTGCAGTTGGCCTGTGGAGGCAGCTGCTGCAGTTGGCCTGTGGAAGCAGCTGCTGCAGTTGGCCTGTGCAGTTGGCCTGTGCAGTTGAACTGTGGAGGCAGCTTCTGCAGTTGGCCTGTGGAGGCAGCTGCTGCAGTTGGCCTGTGCAGGCAGCTGCTGCAGTTGGCCTGTGGAAGCTCAGCTGCAGCAGTTGGCCTGTGGAGGCAGCTGCTGCAGTTGGCCTGTGGAGGCAGCTGCTGCAGTTGGCCTGTGGAGGCAGCTGCTGCAGTTGACCTGTGGAAGCTCAGCTGCTGCAGTTGGCCTGTGGAGCCAGCTGCTGCAGTTGGCCTGTGGAGGCAGCTGCTGCAGTTGGCCTGTGGAGGCAGCTGCTGCAGTTGGCCTGTGGAAGCTCAGCTGCTGCAGTTGGCCTGTGGAGGCAGCTGCTGCATTTGGCCTGTGGAGGCAGCTGCTGCAGTTGGCCTGTGGAAGCTCAGCTGCAGCAGTTGGCCTGTGGAAGCTCAGCTGCAGCAGTTGGCCTGTGGAGGCAGCTGCTGCAGTTGGCCTGTGGAGGCAGCTGCTGCAGTTGGCCTGTGGAGGCAGCTGCTGCAGTTGGCATGTGGAGGCAGCTGCTGCAGTTGGCCTGGGGAAGCTCATCTGCTGCAGTTGGCCTGTGGAAGCAGCTGTTGCAGTTGGCCTGTGGATGCAGCTGCTGCAGTTGGCCTGTGGAGGCAGCTGTTGCAGTTGGCCTGTGGATGCAGCTGCTGCAGTTGGCCTGTGGAGGCAGCTGCTGCAGTTGGCCTGTGGAGGCAGCTGCTGCAGTTGGCCTGTGGAGGCAGCTGCTGCAGTTGGCCTGTGGAGGCAGCTGCTGCAGTTGGCCTGTGGAGGCAGCTGCTGCAGTTGGCCTGTGGAGGCAGCTGCTGCAGTTGACCTGTGGAAGCTCAGCTGCTGCAGTTGGCCTGTGGAGGCAGCTGCTGCAGTTAGCCTGTGGAGGCTCAGCTGGCTGTCAATAGTGATCACATGATTTATTGGGGTTATTAGATTGCATGGTTAGCTATGCATATTGTGGTCACTAAGGCTTCTTGACTTGCAAATTATTTTGCAAGAACATCACTTGTGCTTAAAATAGTGTATCTCCCATCCCAAGGAGTTGATAATCATGTCTCACACTTCAGCCTGCTATATTTTCTCAGATATTGCCAACCCTTTTTCAGCTGTCTGACATGTCAATAATGCTACCAGAAGTCTAACTGACACCCTGAGGACACCCTGCGTGACCCAAGAAGTCTTAACTGTATTGTATTGTATTGTATTAACCAGTCCATCCATGCGAACATAGTTTTTCGGGACATCGGTTTGACAGCTTCTACATAGGTTAGGCAGCATATACATAGGTTCACACATAGCACAATACCCTATAATATACAGGAAGATACATCCATTTCATAGTGCTATACAGGTGACAGTTTACTGATGAGGCTTTCGTTTTCGTAGTGCCACTTTGAAGCTCCCCAGAGTTTGGGCATTCATGGTCTCTGTTGGAAGAGTGTTCCATGCGACCGCTGCTCTGTACACAAATGAGCGCTGAGTGCCGGTCAGCCGTACCCTCGGCAGGTGGAGTTGCGCCGTGTCCGTCAGCCTGGTGTCCCGCATGGCAACATCTGATCGGGGGGTGAACATTGCTCTTACTGCGGATGGGGTATTTTGGTCTGTGAGGGCTCGATACACCTTGATACAGTCACGGTGCTCGATTAGTTCGCCAATCCGGTTCCAGTGCAGTGCGTTCAGCGTTGGAGTAATGTGATCCCGGCGCCTTGCACCGGTGACCACTCGAGCCGCGAAGCTGATCACCTTTGAATCCGATTCAATTGATAGTCAGCTGCTCCACCCCAAACGGGAAGGCAATAAATTATTTGAGAGAATACATGGGCTTGAATGATTGTGATGAGAGCTCTTGGTGTGAAGTGACGCCGAAATCTGTTCAGGGAGATGAGGATGCTATAGCATCGACGCACCACGGTAGAGATTTGCTGGTCCCAGGACAGGGTCTGGTCAATGGTGACTCCTAATATTTTTATGGCATGAGATGACTGAAGTGTGGTGCCAGACAGATCAAACTGGAAGTTCGACGCTTTTTCCACCCTTTGTTTGGTTCCAAGAATGATGAAATCGGTTTTTGTTGCGTTCATTTTCAGAGAGTTATTTTTGAACCATTGTTGCACTGATGTTGCTGATTCTTCCAGGCGGATTTTTAGCTGTGACAGACTGTCACTGTCAGATGGCGAGCAATCGAGCAGCTGCGTATCGTCAGCATAACATAGTAGTCGACCATGAGCGAGAAAACCCGCAATATCATTTACAAATAGACTGAAGAGAATAGGGCCGATGATAGACCCCTGCGGGACACCATGATTCACTGGACGGACCACTGAGCCGCCACAAACCATCTGCTCGCGTCCTCTAAGGTAGCTGGCGAACCAGTGAAATGATATACCATACCATTTGGTATATCATTTCACTGTTTTTCTTTTTGTTTTTTTTTGCAGGAGGAGGCTATGGTCTACGCTGTCGAAGGCCTTGCTCAGGTCAATTGCCATAATTGAAGCTAGCATTCCGTTGTCGATCTTAGAATTGACCCATGAGACAGCGTCGAGGATAGCGTCCTCCGTGGAGTGGCCACGTCGATAAGCGTACTGGCTGTCGCTAAGAATGTGGTTGACTCGCAGATAATGGCTAAGTTGCGTACAGACAATGCGTTCGGCTATTTTTGACAGGATCGACAGAAGAGAGATTGGCCGGTAGTTACTAGCTACACTGCGATCTCCTGCCTTGTGCAATGGGACCACGCAAGCCGTTTTCCACTTCGAAGGGAAAACTCCACTAATGAGGGAGATATTTATCACATGTAGCAAGGGGGACCAATAACATCGAAACAGCGCCGCACCGCCAGTATTGGAACCTCATCAAGACCAACAGATCTGGTATCACTCATTTGACTCACTGCTTTTGAAAGTTCGGGAAGAGTGGCAGGCTGAAGTTGAAAACGAGACGTGCAAACAGTCGGAGGACGCGGCTCAGACTGGTCAGAATGAACACTTGATTGCAGGTCATTTGCGATGTTGGAACCGACACTTGCAAAATACTCATTGAACTGGTCGGCTAGCTCACCCCTGATTTTAATATCCGCGTTCGCGCTCCCCGCATCAGCACATTTTGCAAATTGATTGAACCTAGACCAAAAGCTACGATAGTCATTGTTGGTAAGTTGGCTGCACAGAAAGTCCCTGCGGGCACGTACTAGCCGACTGCGGACCCTGTTGTGCAGCCTCCTGTAGATTGCGTGATTTTCATCCGTGAGGTGTTTTCTCCATTTTTTTCTCGCCACGTCCCGCTGTGCCATGAGGTCGCGGAGCTCCGAATCTTGTGTTAACCATGAGTGACTCAACTGACACCATTAGTGACTCAAGAAGTCTAACTGACAACACCATGAGTGACCCAAGAAGTCTAACTGACACCCTGAGTGACCCAAGAAGTCTAACTGACACCCTGAGTGACCCAAGAAGTCTAACTGACACTATGAGTGACCCAAGAAGTCTAACTGACACCCTGAGTGACCCAAGTTTCCCCTGTTTTTCAGACATCCCACAATGCATGCATTTCTGAAGACGGGAAAGCTGGGCCAGGGGGAGCCCGCCGCTGGTGGGTCTGTCCTCACAGCCAAGGAGAAGAAGCGCAACGTCCACCTGCCCTGGGTGGAGAAATAGTGAGTCGAACGGGAAGGAGAATCAATAGAAATAGTGAGTCGCTGACCTAACTGGGGTCAGCTGTCTTGTGTGTATGAGGTGTGTCGGCTCTAAATAGGATGTGACTATTCGAGGATTATGCTACAGGAACGATATGTAGCTTGCTTGACGTCTTGCTGAAGTATCTACTACTAGTTCGCCCTCAGTGTATTGATTGTGATATCTGATTATTGGATTGTGATATCTGATTATTGGATTGTGATATCTGATTATTGGATTGTGATATCTGATTATTGTATTGTGATATCTGATTATTGTGTTGTGATATCTGATTATTGGATTGTGATATCTGATTATTGGATTGTGACCCTGTGCTCAGTGCTTTGCTTCCAATGTTCTTTCTCGGGTTTGATTCCTCTGAGCATGCACCATGAGTCCAGACTGGAAAACAAAATAAAATAACGCCGGACGCCTCAGCAACCCTCCTGCGCCGAAATTCGGCCAATCGATTTTGCGCTGAAACTTGAAGGATGTTTGCGCCGAAATTAAAATGATTTGCGCGTGGTTGTAGACAAGTTACTGAGCGGTGTGTGTGTGTGTGTGTGTGTGGGGGGGGGGGTGGGGGGGGGGGGGGGGGGGGTCAGTGAAAAGTTGTTGTTGAGCGAGGGTGAAGGACGTTGGGCGAGAAGTTGATGAGTGTGTGTGTGGGGGGGGGGGGGGGGGGAGGGGGAGGGGGAGGGGGAGGGGGAGGGGGAGGGGAGGGGGATATAGGGGTAGGGGTAGGGATAGGGATTCAAACTAACCGACATTTCAGCGCAACTGGGCTGTTACGACGAACGCTGCGCCGAAATGTCAGCGCCATTGGCCCGTTACGCTGAACGTGTTGACAGAAACGTGGATTTTTCATTTGGCTATGAGTGTGCGCAAAACTGGAATTATCGCGGTGCCTGTAACTATTTGCTTTAAGTGTATTGTATGGGCGCACATAACCAGGCAGTTACGGCGCCCTTAAACCCTAATCATCAATTTATTGTAAATTTATTGTAAATTTATTGTAAATTTATTGTAAATTTATTGTAAATTTATTGTAAATTTATTGTAAATTTATTGTAAATTTATTGTACATTTATTGTACATTTATTGTACATTTATTGTACATTTATTATACAATCGGAAGAAAGGCATATGATCATGTTTTATCTATTCAGTCTCGCTAGTCGTTATTAACCGACCAATTTAATTTTCAGCCGTCCGAAAACTGTTGATGATGTCGCCTTCCAAGACGAGGTTATAGCCATGCTGAAGAACTGTATGAAGGGCTCAGATGTAAGTAATCATTGACTGGATGTCGCTTCGACACTGCCTTGCTGAAAGAATGTCTGCATTCTAGCAGCAGGACAAATGTATTCCAAGTTTGATCCGAAGTTCCATTATATTTTTTTTTAGTCCAATTAATAGTTCTTTCGTACTTAGTTCGATTAATTAAATTGGCCAATTTAAATGTGACGAAATCCTTCGAAATAGAATGTCTAAGTTTAGGGCAACCAGCTTTATGACTGCTTTGAATTAAAAGACCAGGAAGACATACCTCATTAGCAATGGTTTTCATCGCAGTACGGTTTCTTTACCCAATGACCGTGTGTCGAGCGCCACTAAAACGGACTGAAGCACTGAACGGACACATTCATCCGTTATTTTGTTTCCAGCTGCCGAATCTGCTCTTCTATGGACCTCCTGGTACTGGTAAAACGTCCACCATTCTGGCCGCCTGTCGGGAACTCTTCGGCTCCGACATGAAACAGAGGTGCGTGCCAGCTGCTCACTCAGCTGCTGCCTGCGCATCAATAGAGGCGGTTTGAGTTTAATGTTTAGACAGAAACTGTGCGGTTTGCTCACTTGGCGCATGGTTAGGTAGTTTCTTCAAGTTTATTTTAGAATGTGCGCTAGAAGAGTATCCACCGACCGATTTTGACACTACCATCTGCTCTAGGCTCTGCCACATTGAGCTGCGGCTGCTGCCATCTACCGGCCGATATTAACACTTCTGTTCCCGCTGGTCTCCGCGGCATGGCAGCATACTGGAGGCGTGCTATCTGACGGCCGATGTTAACACTTCTGTTTCGCCTGCTCTCCGCCGCAGAGTGCTGGAGCTGAGTGCGTCAGACGAGCGAGGCATTGCAAGACGTGCCATCTGTCGGCCGATGTTAACACTTCTGTTTCGCCTGCTCTCCGCCGCAGGGTGCTGGAGCTGAACGCGTCAGACGAGCGCGGTATTGCCGTCGTGCGGGAGAAGGTGAAGGGTTTCTCCCAGCAGGCGGTGCCGTCCTGTCGCACCGACGGGAAGGCCTGCCCCGCCTACAAGGTGAGTAGCGCAGGTCAGACGGACCACGCGGGGTCACGGGAGGGAGAGGTCACCGGGTCATGGGAGAGGTCACCAGGTCAAGGGAGAGGTTACCGGGTCAAGGGAGAGGTCACCGGGTCAAGGGAGAGGTCACCGAGTCGAGGGAGAAGTCACCGGGTCATGTAGAAGTTACTGGATCATGGGAGAGGTCACGGGGCCATCATGGGGAGGTCACCGGGTCATGGGAAAGTCACTTGGTCTTGGAAAAGGTCACCTTGTCATGTGAGAGGTCATGTGAGAGGTTATTAGGTCATGGGAGGGGTCACACAACACAACATGCTGGCAGTTCCTATGCTGGAGCATGGGCCCACACAGCGTCACAAGGGCAGCTGGAGGTGTACTGCCCCCTTCTCTCCCCCCCCCGCCCCCCGTCAGTGTTCCGTTTTACGATGTGTGACGTTACCATTTGCCAGCGCTCCCATCTGTGTGTCTGTGACGTCACCACCTGACCCTGTGTGACGTCACAGGTGGTGATTCTGGACGAGGCCGACTCGATGACGAACGCTGCGCAGGCGGCGCTGCGACGGACCATGGAGCGGGAGACGCGCACCACCAGGTTTTGCCTCATCTGCAACTATGTCTCCCGCATCATCGACCCGCTGACGTCACGCTGCGCCAAGTTCCGCTTCAAGCCGCTCTGTGCGTCACTCGGTGGCTGTTCAGTGCAGCCTCTGTTGAGTTCCTTTTTCGTTCGTTCAGTTCCTTGTGTTCCGTTGGGTCTCCGTTCAGTCCTCGTTTTGTTCCGTTCGGTCTCCGTTCAGTCCTCGTTTTGTTCTGTTCGGTCTCCGTTCAGTCCTCGTGTTCCGTGCGATCTCCGTTCAGTCCTCGTTTTGTTCCGTTCGGTCTTCGTTCAGTTCCTTGTGTTCCGTTCGGTCTCCGTTCAGTCCTCGTTTTGTTCTGTTCGGTCTCCGTTCAGTCCTCGTTTTGTTCCGTTCGGTCTCCGTTCAGTCCTCGTTTTGTTCCGTTCGGTCTCCGTTCAGTCCTCGTTTTGTTCCGTTCGGTCTCCGTTCAGTCCTCGTTTTGTTCCGTTCGGTCTCCGTTCAGTCCTCGTTTTGTTCCGTTCGGTCTCCGTTCAGTCCTCGTTTTGTTCCGTTCGGTCTCCGTTCAGTCCTCGTTTTGTTCCGTTCGGTCTCCGTTCAGTTCAGTTCGGTCTCCGTTTTTGTTCTGTTCGGTGTTCCGTTCGGTCTCCGTTCAGTCCTCGTTTTGTTCTTTTCGGTCTCCGTTCAGTCCTCGTTTTGTTCTGTTCGGTCTCCGTTCAGTCCTCGTTTTGTTCCGTTCGGTCTCCGTTCAGTTCCTTGTGTTCTGTTCGGTCTCCGTTCAGTCCTCGTTTTGTTCTGTTCAGTCTCCGTTCAGTCCTCGTTTTGTTCCGTTCGGTCTCCGTTCAGTCCTCGTTTTGTTCCGTTCGGTCTCCGTTCAGTTCCTTGTGTTCGGTCTCGTTCAGTCCTCGTTTTGTTCTGTTCGGTCTCCGTTCAGTCCTCGTTTTGTTCCGTTCGGTCTCCGTTCAGTCCTCGTTTTGTTCCGTTCGGTCTCCGTTCAGTTCCTTGTGTTCTGTTCGGTCTCCGTTCAGTCCTCGTTTTGTTCTGTTCGGTCTCCGTTCAGTCCTCGTTTTGTTCTGTTCGGTCTCCGTTCAGTCCTCGTTTTGTTCTGTTCGGTCTCCGTTCAGTCCTCGTGTTCTGTTCGGTCTCCGCTCAGTCCTCGTTTTGTTCCGTTCGGTCTCCGTTCAGTCCTCGTTTTGTTCTGTTCGGTCTCCGTTCAGTCCTCGTTTTGTTCTGTTCAGTCTCCGTTCAGTCCTCGTTTTGTTCTGTTCGGTCTCCGTTCAGTCCTCGTTTTGTTCCGTTCGGTCTCCGTTCAGTCCTCGTTTTGTTCTGTTCGGTCTCCGTTCAGTCCTCGTTTTGTTCTGTTCGGTCTCCGTTCAGTCCTCGTTTTGTTCCGTTCGGTCTCCGTTCAGTCCTCGGTTTTGTTCTGTTCGGTCTCCGTTCAGTCCTCGTTTTGTTCCGTTCGGTCTCCGTTCAGTCCTCGGTTTTGTTCTGTTCTGTCTCCGTTCAGTCCTCGTTTTGTTCCGTTCGGTCTCCGTTCAGTCCTCGTTTTGTTCTGTTCGGTCTCCGTTCAGTCCTCGTTTTGTTCCGTTCGGTCTCCGTTCAGTCCTCGTTTTGTTCTGTTCGGTCTCCGTTCAGTCCTCGTTTTGTTCTGTTCGGTCTCCGTTCAGTCCTCGTTTTGTTCCGTTCCGCTTCTCTGTGTATAATGTGTATGACGTCAGAGCGTTGTCACGTGATCAGTCTTAGAATGACGTGCTGACGCACTGCTGATAGGCTTGGTTCGCACTTTGCTAGCCATTGCAGCAGGTTTGTTAGTTGCTTGAATGCGTATCGAACTATCTCTTCTCTTCTAACCCTCCCCTCTGCCCCCCCCCCCCCCCCTCGTAGCCACGTTTAACCCTCCAGTCTGCCGCCCCCTCGCAGCCACGTTTAACCCTCCCGTCTGCCGCTCCCCCTCGCAGCCACGTTTAACCCTACCATCTGCCCCTCTCCCCCTCGCAGCCACGTTTAACCCTTCCATCTGCCCCCTATGCCTGCCAGCCCGTGAGATCCTGTTGCGTCGTCTGCGGGACATCTGCACGGCTGAGGAGGTCGACTGTGACGACCAGACGCTGGAGGCGCTGGTGGAGACATCTGACGGCGACCTGCGGAAGGCGATCACCACGTTGCAGTCGGCCGCCCGACTGCGGCCCAGCGGCGGGCTGACGGCCGACGATATCAGAGATGTCATGGGGGTGAGTCGGGGTCAGGGCAGGTCATGACAGGTCATAGTGGGGTTATGGGAAGTCATAAGGGCGAGTCTGACGGGCCGTGGTCGGGTCAGGACATATCATTGTAGGTCATGGGTTATTATGCCGATGGTTTGTCGTCCCAGAACTGGGACCCAGCAACGATGTTGTCGGGTTTTTTCTTCTCTCAAAACTGGAGCCAATTTTGCTTCATTGGATGTAGCATTAGGCGACGTGAGAGGATGTTGAGACAAATTGAGCCGTGCTGTCCCGTGTCTCAGGTGATCCCTGACGTCGTGTCTCCCCGTGTGTCAGGTGATCCCTCACACCGTGTCTCCCCGTGTACAGGTGATCCCTGACGCCGTGTCTCCCCGTGTCTCAGGTGATCCCTGACGCCGTGTCTCCCCGTGTCTCAGGTGATCCCTGACGCCGTGTCTCCCCGTGTCTCAGGTGATCCCTGACGTCGTGTCTCCCCGTGTGTCGGGTGATCCCTCACACCGTGTCTCCCCGTGTCTCAGGTGATCCCTGACGTCGTGTCTCCCCGTGTGTCAGGTGATCCCTCACACCGTGTCTCCCCGTGTACAGGTGATCCCTGACGCCGTGTCTCCCCGTGTCTCAGGTGATCCCTGACGCCGTCTCCCCGTGTCTCAGGTGATCCCTGACGCCGTGTCTCCCCGTGTCTCAGGTGATCCCTCACACCGTGTCTCCCCGTGTACAGGTGATCCCTGACGCCGTGTCTCCCCGTGTCTCAGGTGATCCCTGACGCCGTGTCTCCCCGTGTCTCAGGTGATCCCTCACACCGTGTCTCCCCGTGTACAGGTGATCCCTGACGCCGTGTCTCCCCGTGTCTCAGGTGATCCCTGACGCCGTGTCTCCCCGTGTCTCAGGTGATTCCTGATGCCGTGTCTCCCCGTGTCTCAGGTGATCCCTGACGCCGTGTCTCCCCGTGTTTCAGGTGATCCCTGACGCCGTCTCCCCGTGTCTCAGGAGATCCCTGACGCCGTGTCTCCCCGTGTCTCAGGTGATCCCTGATGCCGTGTCTCCCCGTGTCTCAGGTGATCCCTGACGCCGTCTCCCCGTGTCTCAGGTGATCCCTGATGCCGTGTCTCCCCGTGTCTCAGGTGATCCCTGACGCCGTGTCTCCCCGTGTCTCAGGTGATCCCTGACGCCGTGTCTCCCCGTGTTTCAGGTGATCCCTGACGCCGTGTCTCCCCGTGTCTCAGGTGATCCCTGATGCCGTGTCTCCCCGTGTCTCAGGTGATCCCTGACGCCGTCTCCCCGTGTCTCAGGTGATCCCTGATGCCGTGTCTCCCCGTGTCTCAGGTGATCCCTGACGCCGTGTCTCCCCGTGTCTCAGGTGATCCCTGATGCCGTGTCTCTCCTTGTCTCAGGTGATCCCTGACGCCGTGTCTCCCCGTGTCTCAGGTGATCCCTGATGCCGTGTCTCCCGTGTCTCAGATGATCCCTGACGCCGTCTCCCCGTGTCTCAGGTGATCCCTGACGCCGTGTCTCCCCGTGTCTCAGGTGATCCCTGACGCCGTCTCCCCGTGTCTCAGGTGATCCCTGATGCCGTGTCTCCCCGTGTCTCAGGTGATCCCTGACGCCGTGTCTCCCCGTGTCTCAGGTGATCCCTGACGCCGTCTCCCCGTGTCTCAGGTGATCTCTGACGCCGTGTCTCCCCGTGTCTCAGGTGATCCCTGATGCCGTGTCTCCCCGTGTCTCAGGTGATCCCTGACGCCGTGTCTCCCCGTGTCTCAGGTGATCCCTGATGCCGTGTCTCCCCTTGTCTCAGGTGATCCCTGACGCCGTGCTGGACTGCCTCTTCTCTGCGTTCCGTTCTGGCCGGTATGAGAAGCTGGAGCTGGCAGTCAGTGACCTCATTCTGGAAGGATACGCCGCCGCACAGGTCAGTCTCGGCAGGTCAGGTACGTGGCCGCACAGGTCAGTCTCGGCTGGAAGGATACGCCGCCGCACAGGTCAGTCTCGGCAGCTGTGGCTGAGACGGGAGGGGCGTTTCGGCAGCTGTGACTGAGACGGGAGGGGCGTCTCGGCAGCTGTGGCTGAGACGGGAGGGGCGTCTCGGCAGCTGTGACTGATACCGGAGGGGCGTCTCGACAGCTGTGACTGAGACCGGAGGGGCGTCTCGGCAGCTGTGACTGAGACCGGAGGGCGTCTCGGCAGCTGTGGCTGAGACGGGAGGGGCGTTTCGGCAGCTGTGACTGAGACGGGAGGGGCGTCTCGGCAGCTGTGACTGATACCGGAGGGGCGTCTCGACAGCTGTGACTGAGACCGGAGGGGCGTCTCGGCAGCTGTGGCTGAGACCGGAGGGGCGTCTCGGCAGCAGTGATTGAGACCGGAGGGGCGTCTCGGCAGCAGTGATTGAGACCGGATGAGCGTCTCGGCAGCTGTGACTGAGACCGGAGGGGCGTCTCGGCAGCTGTGGCTGAGACGGGAGGGGCGTTTCGGCAGCTGTGACTGAGACGGGAGGGGCGTCTCGGCAGCTGTGACTGAGACGGGAGGGGCGTCTCGGCAGCTGTGGCTGAGACGGGATGAGCGTCTCGGCAGCTGTGACTGAGACCGGAGGGGCGTCTCGGCAGCTGTGGCTGAGACGGGATGAGCGTCTCGGCAGCTGTGACTGAGACCGGGGGGGGGGGGGGGGCGGCTTTCCACACAGTTCAGTGCGATGTGCCCTGCGCTCGGCTGTTTTTTTCTTCTTCTCAACCTGTTGTACCTAAAACGTTCTAAAATTCACCAGGTTTTGATCGTTGTTGATTTTGATTTGCCGTATTTCGAGGAGAGTTAACTGCCAGAATGTGAAACAATTTTGTATCCTGGTTAACCGTATCTCATATGTACCTGTGTGCCAGTTCGGTGGGCTTTTGAAGGGCTAACAATCCAAGGTGTGTGTCTGTCTTGGGCAATGCACAATGCACATTCTTGACATCTACCGTCCGGTTTGCAAAATCCGTCAGATTTCATGACGCCTCCAAACATATTCAGTATTCACATTGGAGACGGAAACAGATAATCTTGCCGGCAGCATATTGTCCGTGCTCCCCATGTGACACTGACGGGCTATCCCGTCAACACTGACGGATTATCCCGTCATACCGACTATTGACGCCCTGCCGTACCGTCCTCCCCGCCCTCCCCGTCTCCGTCAGGTGTTGTCACAGCTGCTGGAGAAGCTGATCAATCTGGAGGGTCTGGACGACCTGCCCAAGGCCGTCATACTGGAGCGACTCGCCGTGAGTAGACACACGATACAGCGCCAACACTATTCGCTTTGATCCGTCAGCACTGATGTGGGCGCCAAATGACCTCAGCAGTGGCGGTGCGCCCAAACCCCCAATCATCAGCAGCAGCAGCAGCAGCAGCAGCAGCAGCAGCAGCAGCAGCAGCAGCAGCAGCAGCAGCAGCAGCAGCAGCAGCAGCAGCAGCAGCAGCAGCAGCAGCAGCAGCAGCAGCAGCAGCAGCAGCAGCAGCAGCAGCAGCAGCAGCAGCAGCAGCAGCAGCAGCAGCAGCAGCAGCAGCAGCAGCAGCAGCAGCAGCAGCCGCCGCCGCCGCCGCCGCCGCCGCCGCCGCCGCCGCCGCCGCCGCCGCCGCCGCCGCCGCCGCCGCCGCCGCCGCCGCCGCCGCCGCCGCCGCCGCCGCCGCCGCCGCCGCCGCCGCCGCCGCCGCCGCCGCCGCCGCCGCCGCCGCCGCCGCCGCCGCCGCCGCCGCCGCCGCCGCCGCCGCCGCCGCCGCCGCCGCCGCCGCCGCCGCCGCCGCCGCCGCCGCCGCCGCCGCCGCCGCCGCCGCCGCCGAGTTTTCACGCTGGGTTGGTTCGCATGCGGGAAGAGATCATGGCACGCGTTCAACAGTTTCGGTTGGCCAAATTTATTATTATTTTTTTGCGGAAGAATGCCGTTTGAACAATCCCTCGTTCCAGCTCTCTCCGCACTCCCCAATCCCGCTGTGTAACATCCCAGTAATGACGCCATGTAACTCTGCTTGTAATGCCGCCATGTAACTGCTTGTAATGACGCCATGTAACTGCTTGTAATGACGCCATGTAACTCTGCTTGTAATGACGCAATGTAACTGCTTGTAATGACGCCATGTAACTCTCCTTGTAATGACGCCATGTAACTGCTTGTAATGACGCCATGTAACTCTGCTTGTAATGACGCAATGTAACTCTGCTTGTAATGACGCCATGTAACTGCTTGTAATGACGCCATGTAACTCTGCTTGTAATGACGCAATGTAACTCTGCTTGTAATGACGTCATGTAACTGCTTGTAATTACGCCATGTAACTCTGCTTGTAATGACGCCATGGAACTCTGCTTGTAATGACGCCATGTAACTGCTTGTAATGACGCCATGTAACTCTGCCTGTAATGACGCCATGGAACTCTGCTTGTAATGACGCCATGGAACTCTGCTTGTAATGACGCCATGGAACTCTGCTTGTAATGACGCCATGTAACTCTGCCTGTAATGACGCCATGTAACTCTGCCAGTAATGACGCCATGTAACTCTGCCAGTAATGACGCCATGTAACTCTGCTTGTAATGACGCCATGTAACTCTGCCAGTAATGACGCCATGTAACTGCTTGTAATGACGCAATGTAACTCTGCTTGTAATGACGCCATGTAACTGCTTGTAATGACGCCATGTAACTCTGCCTGTAATGACGCCATGGAACTCTGCTTGTAATGACGCCATGGAACTCTGCTTGTAATGACGCCATGTAACTCTGCCAGTAATGACGGCATGTAACTCTGCTTGTAATGACGCCATTGAACTCTGCTTGTAATGACGCCATGTAACTCTGCTTGTAATAACGCCATGTAACTCTGCTTGTAATGACGCCATGTAACTCTGCCAGTAATGACGTCATGTAACTCTGCCAGTAATGACGCCATGTAACTCTGCTTGTAATGACGCCATGGAACTCTGTAACTCAGAGTTACATGGCATGACGCTATGCGACTCTGCTCGTATGAATTCTCTGACTGCAGCTGTGTGACAATGGGCGCTGCCACATAACCGTGTCAGAACTCCCCAAACCACACGATACCATCTGAGCACACCTGTGTCATTAACGCGGTGTCTGTATTCTGTGGGCTCCCCAAACCACACGATACCATCTGAGCACACCTGTGTCATTAACGCGGTGTCTGTATTCTGTGGGCTCCCCAAACCACACGATACCATCTGAGCACACCTGTGTCATTAACGCGGTGTCTGTATTCTGTGGGCTCCCCAAACCACACGATACCATCTGAGCACACCTGTGTCATTAACGCGGTGTCGGTATTCTGTGGGCTCCCCAAACAACACGATACCATCTGAGCACACCTGTGTCATTAACGCGGTGTCTGTATTCTGTGGGCTCCCCAAACCACACGATACCATCTGAGCACACCTGTGTCATTAACGCGGTGTCGGTATTCTGTGGGCTCCCCAAACCACACGATACCATCTGAGCACACCTGTGTCATTAACGCGATGTCGGTATTCTGTGGGCTCCCCAAACCACACGATACCATCTGAGCACACCTGTGTCATTAACGCGGTGTCTGTATTCTGTGGGCTCCCCAAACAACACGATACCATCTGAGCACACCTGTGTCATTAACGCGGTGTCTGTATTCTGTGGGCTCCCCAAACCACACGATACCATCTGAGCACACCTGTGTCATTAACGCGGTGTCGGTATTCTGTGGGCTCCCCAAACCACACGATACCATCTGAGCACACCTGTGTCATTAACGCGATGTCTGTATTCTGTGGGCTCCCCAAACCACACGATACCATCTGAGCACACCTGTGTCATTAACGCGGTGTCGGTATTCTGTGGGCTCCCCAAACCACACGATACCATCTGAGCACACCTGTGTCATTAACGCGATGTCTGTATTCTGTGGGCTCCCCAAACCACACGATACCATCTGAGCACACCTGTGTCATTAACGCGATGTCGGTATTCTGTGGGCTCCCCAAACAACACGATACCATCTGAGCACACCTGTGTCATTAACGCGATGTCGGTATTCTGTGGGCTCCCCAAACCACACGATACCATCTGAGCACACCTGTGTCATTAACGCGGTGTCGGTATTCTGTGGGCTCCCCAAACCACACGATACCATCTGAGCACACCTGTGTCATTAACGCGGTGTCGGTATTCTGTGGGCTCCCCAAACCACACGATACCATCTGAGCACACCTGTGTCATTAACGCGGTGTCGGTATTCTGTGGGCTCCCCAAACCACACGATACCATCTGAGCACACCTGTGTCATTAACGCGATGTCTGTATTATGTGGGCTCCCCAAACCACACGATACCATCTGAGCACACCTGTGTCATTAACGCGGTGTCGGTATTCTGTGGGCTCCCCAAACCACACGATACCATCTGAGCACACCTGTGTCATTAACGCGGTGTCGGTATTCTGTGGGCTCCCCAAACCACACGATACCATCTGAGCACACCTGTGTCATTAACGCGGTGTCGGTATTCTGTGGGCTCCCCAAACCACACGATACCATCTGAGCACACCTGTGTCATTAACGCGATGTCTGTATTCTGTGGGCTCCCCAAACCACACGATACCATCTGAGCACACCTGTGTCATTAACGCGATGTCTGTATTATGTGGGCTCCCCAAACCACACGATACCATCTGAGCACACCTGTGTCATTAACGCGATGTCTGTATTATGTGGGCTCCCCAAACCACACGATACCATCTGAGCACACCTGTGTCATTAACGCGGTGTCGGTATTCTGTGGGCTCCCCAAACCACACGATACCATCTGAGCACACCTGTGTCATTAACGCGGTGTCGGTATTCTGTGGGCTCCCCAAACCACACGATACCATCTGAGCACACCTGTGTCATTAACGCGATGTCTGTATTCTGTGGGCTCCCCAAACCACACGATACCATCTGAGCACACCTGTGTCATTAACGCGATGTCTGTATTATGTGGGCTCCCCAAACCACACGATACCATCTGAGCACACCTGTGTCATTAACGCGATGTCTGTATTCTGTGGGCTCCCCAAAGAACACGATACCATCTGAGCACACCTGTGTCATTAACGCGGTGTCGGTATTCTGTGGGCTCCCCAAACCACACGATACCATCTGAGCACACCTGTGTCATTAACGCGGTGTCGGTATTCTGTGGGCTCCCCAAACAACACGATACCATCTGAGCACACCTGTGTCATTAACGCGGTGTCTGTATTCTGTGGGCTCCCCAAACAACACGATACCATCTGAGCACACCTGTGTCATTAACGCGGTGTCGGTATTCTGTGGGCTCCCCAAACCACACGATACCATCTGAGCACACCTGTGTCATTAACGCGGTGTCGGTATTCTGTCTGTAGTTGTGTGACACGGTCTTTATTCCCTCTGTAGTTGTGTGACACGGTCTTTATTCCCTCTGTAGTTGTGTGACACGGTCTTTATTCCCTCTGTAGTTGTGTGACACGGTCTTTATTCCCTCTGTAGTTGTGTGACACGGTCTTTATTCCCTCTGTAGTTGTGTGACACGGTCTTTATTCCCTCTGTAGTTGTGTGACACGGTCTTTATTCCCTCTGTAGTTGTGTGACACGGTCTTTATTCCCTCTGTAGTTGTGCGACTCCCGACTGCAGGATGGCGCTGATGAGTACCTGCAAATTATGGATCTCGGCTGTGTCATAATGGCACAGATGAAGGCCTCCGGATAGAACTTCATGACCTGATGACTCCGCCCGGAACCGTGATGACGTCATCAGGGTTATGTCAGACCGAAACTCTGGAGGAAGCGAGCCTGGCGGCATCGTGGTGACGTCATCGGAGCGGGAGTTAGCGTCATTTGAGTGGAAGAATCCATCCCGTTTGGTGTGCGCTCATTGTCACAAAGGTCGTCGAAATGAACGCTGGCCTAGCTGTGTGTTTGGATTGGTTGGAAAACGTTTGGACGGCCTGTGACTGGATTGGACTGGCCTTGACGCCTGGCACGAAGACTTTAAATTCGGCCTGTGTGTGGACCCGTCGTCCACTAAGTGATGAAGCCATATAACCTAGCAGTTGTGTCGTCATTAGGCCTAAATCGTCGTCATCACTAAGTTATCACTAAGTGATGACATGGACGCAATGTAAGTCAAGCAGTTGCGATGCCATTTAGCCCCAAATCACCGCTACAACGTGATGGCGAACGTAACGGCCGACGGCTGGACCAAGGGTTGTCACGTCACGGTTCGTATTCGAAGCGCGTGATTGACTGTTTCCTGCCCCGCCTGCGTCGTGATGTCATAAAGAGGGGAAAAGGCTCTAACCATCCCGTGAGTTACTCTCCTTATTCTGGGGGGGGGGGGGGGGGGGGAGGTCATGTCTGGCCTGTGGGCAGATACGGTGGGAATCCGCTGCGAGCGTTCGGCGACTGAAGTGTCCTCGTGTGTGTGATGAGAGGAGTGTGCGAGTTGGTCGCCATTCCAGTGTTGTTTCACCACATCATTTCCCGACTTCGCTCGTTTCCTGGCATGTCTCTTGGGAAGCGTGTTTGTGAGAAATGTTTTGTACGTGCTGAGTAACAGTGCAAATACTGAGTAGAACGAATACAAAGTGTTTTGCTAGTTGGCGTTTGTGGGTGTTGTGATGGTCAAAGCGCTGGCGTACCGTTTGAACTGCACTCATTTGGACACAATACCAGTTTAATCTACTCATTTTCAAAATGAGACAATGCTTTTCAATACTGCTGAGTCATGATATGCACAGGTGTGCCCTCATGAGGCTGCTGGCGAGCGGAACTAAATATCGATTACACCCTGATCGACCACGTTGCGGTACTTGAATGTGGGTTGGTGGCGGTGCGGTGGTTCCCAAACGACGCGACAATCATCCATGACTCGTATACATACCTACTTGATTCTGCATTTTTGGCTCATTCGGTTCGGAGTTAGCGGGCATTGTGGAGTGAAAGGTTTTAATTGATCGTTATTCCGCTACCTCAAATTTCCTCATTCTCAAACCCGATTTTTTGTGATAGCATCATCGCTAGACTTGCTATTCAATATCAGCAGCAAGTGCACATTAGCTTGAGACATTGGACAGGCATTCCAAACTTGTTAGTTGTTCGTACAGGTACAAGTTATGCATTCATGCGATTTGCCGTAGTGACAGGGGCCTCCGTAACCCATGACTTGCGGGCGATAACATTTGAGGACCACTGGTAATATCAGCTGATCAAAATGTAAACAAAACACCTGGCGCACAAGTGCGCAGGAATCGGTTGCGTTTCCATGTATTGGCTGGAAGCGCGGTGGGCGGTGCTCTGGAATCGGCGGGAGTTTTGGATGGAGTGTCGCATGGAACTGGAAAACGATTAATATTCTCGCTCATCCAAGTCTTCATCAACAGCTGAAAGGTAAGAATAAAGGAAGTTTATGCAGAAATGACTCAGAAAAATTGCACAAGGATGTGTTGGATGACGTGGTCCGAGTACGTTAGCTATCGGTGGGGGTTGCATTGCAATTTCAATGTTGATATTTTGCTCTGGGCAAGATGGAAACGAGGTTTAAGGGCAACGCCCAGTGAAAAAAGTAATTGATTATAAATTGCATAAGTCATGTGTCCCACCAATGCAATACAAGTAAGGATTTGGGATCATAGAATGTTGTCCTCAGATCAGAATGACAATTGACATTTCTTTGAAGTTTCTTTTTCATTTGCTCTGGTTTCGAACAGTCTGCTTTTTATATTTAAAGATCATGAATCTGAAGAGTAAGCAAGGTTGTATTGTCTTTATTTAATTGATTAAAAGTGCTACTCAATCTCACATTAATGATATGATGGTTAGGGTAATGTGGAACTAATCCACCATGCCACTGGACACATCTTGATGGCAGACTTTTCTTGCTATTGGCAATATAGTGCATCAGTATCATCTACATTTCCAATAGGATGCAAAGTCAGTTGTTTGGATTGTGGACGTGCACATTTTTACAGTTGTTTACCCTATTCAAAGCTGGTATGGCACAATTTATGTGCATCTTTGGGTGTCATCTATCAAACTACAGGACCAAGATCAACAATCTTGCTACCTTGCAGGTCTGAACAAGTTGAAAAGCAAAGGTTCATATTGAATTAGAAGTTCAAGTTGTCCTCTTTTCAAAGTGGTCTGAAAAAGGAAGAGTGATTGTGCATAGGGTGAAGGACAAAGGTCCAATCTATGGTCATATAAAAATACCTGACTTCATGCTATCAGTGGTGTAGACAACATGAACACACTAAAGCACCAAATACAATGTTAATAGCATGACAAGACAGGTATTTTGACATGACCAGTGATTGGACCTCTACCCTAAGTAGTTGTTAAAATGTTATAAACACAACTTGGATTTGCTTATATTCTCTGTTTTACTTTTGTTGACTTCTACAACAATTCCACAATAGTGCAATGTTTACTAGTGTTTTGCACTGGCAATCAGTACAATGAAACATACAAATATGACTAAAATTGTGAGACTTCCTTCCTGAAATTTGATTTAACTGTTTAGGATTCATTCATTTTTATTTTATTTCCAAATTTTAAATGAAATAAATTTGATAATGGAAAAACTGTTTTCCAAATATTTTGATTACGTGTAGGCATGTATGTTATTGATCATACCATCCTCACGTAAACACAAATATTGTCCTCATTTTTGCACTTTCGTGACATTTTCAATCTAATAGTCCTCTCCTACAATCTGACACCCTTTGTTTGACAGGTCCACCTTCCACCTCTCCACGATGAGTTTCGGGCGGGCCGAGCGTCTGATGACAGGCTTCCTCAGCATCAGCGGGGCGGCGGAGAGCTGTGTGCTGCCCTTCCTCTGCCTGCACCTCACCCAGCTGGGCGTGCCGCCTCTGCAGGCCGGCCTGGCGCTCTCCGCCCTCCTCCTGCTGCGCGGCCTCAGCGGCGCCCTCTGGTGGCGCTCTCTGAGGTCCGACCGGCGGCCTCGGAGGCGTCAACTGGCCGCCGCCGCAGGAGCGCTGGTCTCTGCGGCGGTGATCTGCGCCGTCGCCGCCCTGCCGCCATCGACAGGCTGCGGTGCAGGCCCTGGAGGAGTCCTGGTGACGGGTGATGGTCCCCCTCCGCTGGGGCATGGTCCTTCGCCGCTGGAGGGCGCCCCTGTGCCGGGGGACGGCCAGCAGGGGGACGGCGCAGAGGTCACAGCGTCGTCTGGCTGGATCAGTGGAGGCCAGTCGCGGCCGGTAGGTGGCAGCACCGGCAGTCAGCGTCCACCTCCCGTCGGCGGCGGAGGGGGCGGCCATCTCCAGCCGCGGCCGGCAGGTGGCAGCACCGGCAGTCCGCGTCCACCTCCCGTCGGCGGCGGAGGGGGTGGCCATCTCCAGCCGCGGCCGGTTAGTGCGGAGGCCAGCGGGCTTCAGCCATCGACCAGCGAAACAAACCACCAGCTCCGACCAGCGACCAGCGAAACCAGCGAAACAAGCCGACACCAGCGACCAGAAGAAAGCGAAACGAGCTTGCACCAGCGACCAGAAGAAAGCGAAACAAGCTTGCACCAACGACCAGAAGAAAGCGAAACGGGCTTCCACCAGCGACCACAAGAAAGCGAAACGAGCTTGCACCAACGACCAGAAGAAAGCGAAACGAGCTTCCACCAGCGACCACAAGAAATCGAAACGAGCTTGCACCAACGACCAGAAGAAAGCGAAACGAGCTTGCACCAGCGACCAGAAGAAAGCGAAGCCAACAAACAAATTCATCGACCGACGTTAACCGAACCGACGGAACTGCGCCCAGTGACCGATATGATCAGCTCACACGAACCGCCGACAACTTCTGACATTAGTGACCAGATACCAACACCTCGCTCTACTCGGCGCCCCCCGCCGGGTCCTGTCGCGCCACCCACACGTCCCCCGGCACAGCCCGGAGCTGCACCGGTGGAGAGCGAGGCTCCAGGGGCCGCCGGCGGCCCGGTGAACGCCCCGTCTAGCGCACTGTCCAGCGCTCCGCTCGGTGTACCGCCGCAGCAGCAGATTCCGTCATCGAATGTGAACCCTGCGCAGCCGACGGACCAGGGTCCGGCAGTGCCGCCGGGTGGAGGAGGTCACAGGGGCCAGTCGCTGACGGTGGCGCAGGGGGTGCAGACGGTGGCAGGCTCGGCGGCTGAGGCTGGAGAGCGAGGAGTGGAGAGTAGTGGCGAGGAGGGAGCTCGGCTACCGACTGGGATAACTGGCGCTCTGGCTCAGCCCGGTGGTTCTCAAACTGCGTCCAGTGACTCCCAGAACGAGCTGGGTGGTTCTCAAACTGCGTCCAGTGACTCCCAGAACGAGCTGGGTGGTTCTCAAACTGCGTCCAGTGACTCCCAGAACGAGCTGGGTGGTTCTCAAACTGCGTCCAGTGACTCCCAGAACGAGCTGGGTGGTTCTCAAACTGCGTCCAGTGACTCCCAGAACGAGCCGAGTGGCGCTCAGACCGTCTCCAGTGGCTCTCACGTTAAGCCCAGTGACTCACAAACGGTTATCAGTGACTCGCACACGGTTATCAGTGAATCACACACGGTTGTCAGTGACTCACAAACGGTTATCAGTGACTCACACAGCGTACTCGGTGGCTCTCAAACCACTGGCGGCAGTGGCGATGCGATGCCTCAGGAAACCGAACATCACGCCTCTGACTCGCAGTCTGTTGAGCGACCCACCGCGCAGTTACCGGCGCCCAGTGGCTCCCAAACTCCGGAGCAGGTCGACCGGCCGGCGCCTGCCGGTGGTCATCAAACCGCAGGCGTGTTGGATTCCTACCTGAGTGACGCAGATGAGACTGAAGTTAGTCGCACGACTCGCTCGCCTCTGCCCGTCCGAGTGGACGGCGACGAAGAGGCACAGGAATCTAACGTTAACGTGGAGTCAGAGTCGAGCAGTTCCGAGTTAGAGTCAGGTCGTTTGGAGTCGGAGTCGGAGGCGTCTGGTGCCGGCGCGGGCTCCATGGGCACTGGCGGTGTTGGCCATCTCAATAGGGACGAGTCGCACTGGTTTGAGAACCCCTCTGCCCCGCCTGACCCGACCTCGGGACGTACTGACGTCAGGCCATTGGCTGGCTCATCTCTCGACCACAGCGAGGAACAGGAGCGGCCCGGCGAGAGCGATCAACACGCGCCTGTCTCGCCGCCGCGCTCCGACTCTTCCACTGCCGACCCGGCCAAGACTGAGGAGCACCTGTCGGGTGGAAAAAGACCTCATAACCACCACCACCATCACCATCATCACACGTCTGAGGACCGGGAGGACGAGGAGGATACTGGACGAGAGTCCTCACATCAGGACGTGGAGTCCTCACATCAGGACGTGGACGTGAGTCGTCAGGAAGGATCGCATTATCGACCGACGACTGACGTTTCCAACAGCGGTGACTCGGACCGTCACCCGTCAAACGACCGTCACTCAGAGGAGCTGCCACCGCCAGCGGGGGACGGCGGCCGACCCTGTCTGGACCTGTCCGAGGTGGAGATTCCGTGGGACCCCCGTAAACATCCGGGCGGGATGACCATCTGTGACCCGTCCCCACCGCCGGGTCAGCCGCGCAGACACCCCGTCCAGCGTCACGGCGCCCCTCCGGCTCCCCCGCCGTCCGTCGGTGACCCCTCCGACCCCGCCCGTCGCCGGGGTCAGCCGGGGTCACCTGCGGCCTCGGGGCGAGCTCCGGTCCGGGGCAGATCGCGGGCGGCCGGCTGGCGCCGCGTCCCCCACTGGCCCGGCGATGACCAGACGCCCGATCACCCCGACACGCTGGTGCCGGACCAACAGCCAACAGAACAGCGGCCGCTGCCGAGAGCAGACTTTGGTGGCCGGGAGAGGAACTACAACTCACTGGAGCGGACAACAGATGGCGCGGACTTCTTCCGAGACTCCGTGCTGCGCCCTCAGGATACGCTGCCGCTGCCGCCGACTCCTCCGCGGAGGGTGGAGCAGGGTTTGAAAGAAGGCAGTGCTGAGAGCGAGGATCGAGAAGGGGGCGTGTTCGAGAGGCGTGGTCTGGGAGGTTCGGACGGACGCCAGCGAGCCGGTGGGGAGAGGAACTGGGAGCCACTACGTGAAGATACTGCAGTTTCCAGCTCAATCGACTCGGCGTGGAGCGGGAACTCGCGAGAAACTGGGAAGTCGGAGGGGTCGAGTGGTAACTCCAGGTCATATGGTGATTCAGAGTCACGGCGTGGTGCAGCGAGGCCAGCGATTCGCCCCGAGGCGTCTGCCAGGAGGAATGAGGCCCGGTCTCGTGATCGCCGCCCAGAAGTGTGGGGCGCCGCCGAGCTCGGGTCACGTGACGCGCCGAGGACAGTCGACCCCAGCGGCTGGTCGCGGCGGGGGTGGATCGAGTCGGAAGACACCCACCCGGAGCGAGGCAGAGCAAGAGCCAGCGAGGATACCACCCCCGCGATCACGCGTGTGAAACACCATCATTGGCGACCCAGCAGCCAGAGGTCGCCGGACCGCGTAGACTACCCGAGCCCCCGCCTACGCTCTGGCGGCCGGACGCGAAACTACAACGTACCCGTGCGGCCGGCAGATGGCAGCGCGGACGTCCCTACCGTGGACCCCACCAGCGGCTGGAGCCTGACCGGGGCTCTGCATCAATTGGAGGATTTGTCTCCGACGCTCACGCGTCTCCTCTCCGGGAGCAAACGGAGACGGGAGACGGGAAGGAGCCCCAGGCGGCGGGAGAGTCGGCACCGGCGCGGCAGGAGGAGACATAAGCGGAGCGTGATCGACGGCCCGGCAGGTCCACCGAGTTCTGACCGAGACCAGATCGAAGAGGAGACACTCCGAGCCCGATCCTGGAGGAATAGTCATTATTCGATGGTTGGCAGTGAATCGAGCAAGACAGACTCAGAGCTAGTTACAGCGCAAGCCGGCTATCCCGCAGTTCCATCACCGTCGCGTTATCAGCTGAGCGGATCAACTGATTCATTACGCTACCATGCTTCCGGCGACCGCGGCATGTACCCGTCTCAGAACTCCTCGTTACCTGCCGAGAGCCGTCCGCTTCTCCCCCGCGCCGTCCGCGCTCTCTCTCGCTCTCTCCCCTCCCGCCCCATCCCCGCGCCTCTCCCTGACCCCACCCTCACCTCTCCCCCTCCCTTCCCTCTGGACCCCTACCTGCTGTTCCTGCTCACGCTCGGCCTGCTGAGTCTGTGGGGCACGGCCGGCGCGCCTCACCGCCGCCTCGTACTCCACTGCTGGCGCCGCGCGCTGGACGAGGCCGAGCACCTGGAGCGGGCGGACCGACCGCGGCCGGCGGCCGAGGCGGCGTCTGCGGTGTTGCTGGCGGCGGCGGCAGCTGTCTGGCCGCTGATGCCGGGCTGTCTCGCTGGCCGGCAGCCGCTGGCCGCGTTGCTGGTGCTGGGCGCGGCGCTAACGCTGCTGGCTGCGGTACTGCTGCCCTGGCTGACGCTGGTCGGGGGGAAGGAGCCGCCACCGCGCACTGCGGCGGTACTGCGATCACTCGTGTGAGTACCGACCGAGTACTGAGTACTGAGTACTGAGTACTGAGTACTGAGTACTGAGTACTGAGTACTGAGTACTGAGTACTGAGTACTGAGTATTGAGAGAGTACTGAGAGAGTACTGAGTACTGAGTACTGAGTACTGAGTACTGAGTACTGAGTACTGAGTACTGAGTACTGAGTACTGAGTATTGAGTACTGAGTACTGAGTACTGAGAGAGTACTGAGTACTGAGTACTGAGTACTGAGTACTGAGTACTGAGTACTGAGTACTGAGTACTGAGTACTGAGTACTGAGAGAGTACTGAGTACTGAGTACTGAGTACTGATTACTGAGTACTGAGTACTGAGAGAGTACTGAGTACTCAGTACTCAGTACTCAGTAATCAGTACTCAGTACTCAGTACTCAGTGCTCAGTACTCAGTACTCAGTGCTGATAGAGTACTGAGTACTGAGTACTGAGTACTGAGTACTGAGTACTGAGTACTGAGTACTGAGTACTGAGTACTGAGTACTGAGTACTGAGTACTGAGTACTGAGTACTGAGTACTGAGTACTGAGTACTGAGTACTGAGTACTGAGTACTGAGTACTGAGTACTGAGTACTGAGTACTGAGTACTGAGTACTGAGTACTGAGTACTGAGTACTGAGTACTGAGTACTGAGTACTGAGTACCGAGTACCGAGTACTGAGTACTGAGTACTGAGTACTGAGTACCGAGTACCGAGTACTGAGTACCGAGTACTCAGTACTGAGTACTGAGTACTGAGTACTGAGAGTACTGACTTACCACAGACACTTCAACTAATATCTATCGGTGTTTGACGTCTGTCGCACCTGACCTCGTATGACCCCGTCTGACCCCTGTCTGACCCCCGTCTGACCCCCATCTGACGCCCTCTAACCTCATCTGGCCTCATCTAACCCCGTCTGACCCCATCTGACCCCATCTAACCCCATCTGACCCCATCTGACCCCGTATGACCCCATCTGACCCCATATGACCCCGTCTAACCCCGTCTAACCCCATCTGACCCCGTCTAACCACATCTGACCCCATATGACCCCGTCTAACCCCATCTGACCCCGTCTAACCACATCTGACCCCATCTGACCCCATCTAACCTCGTCTGACCCCATCTGACCCCATCTGACCCCGTCTAACCCCATCTGACCCCATATGACCCATATAACCTCGTCTGACCCCATCTGACCCCATCTGACCCCGTCTGACCCGTCTGACCCCATCTGACCCCATCTGACCCCGTCTGACCCGTCTGACCCCATCTGACCCCATCTGACCCCGTCTGGCCCGTCTGGCCCGTCTGACCCGTCTGACCCGTCTGACCCGTCTGACCCGTCTGACCCCGTCTGACCCGTCTGACCCCATCTGACCCCATCTGACCCCATCTGACCCCATCTGACCCCGTCTGGCCCGTCTGGCCCGTCTGACCCGTCTGACCCCGTCTGACCCCGTCTGACCCCATCTGACCCCATCTGACCCCGTCTGACCCCGTCTGATCCCATCTGACCCCGTCTGACTCCGCCCCGCAGGTCATGTCGCTCCTCTCTGCTGTTCACCGCCGCCGTGTTCGTGTCCGGCCTGATGACGTCAGCAGAGTTCAACTTCCTGTTCCCGCTGGCCGCCTCCTGGCGGTCGCCGCCGCAGGCTGCGCTTCTGCTGGCGGCCGCCGCGGCGCTGGCGTCGCGGCTGCCGGTGCGCGCCTTCTACCGGCCGCTGATGGTCCGCTGCGGCTTCGTCGGCTCCGTGGTCAGTGCCATCAGGATGTGACGGCATATTGGAAGGGTGCAGCAGCAAGAGGGATGGACTCTGAAAGATTAAATGGGGCATATTTATTTCACCTTTGGTCATGGTCGTATTTGATTTTCGAGGCGTTGTCGCTGATTGGATTGGTGTTCTGGCATTTTCACATCCGTATTTTGTTACATCACTGTCAAGTGATTTCATTGCCACTGCCATGCATGCTACCTTGCGTCCATCTTAACACCAAACTGCCGCATGGCCCTGTGAAGTGCCATGTATCTGGCGCAGAACTATTTAAACCCCAATGTCGTGGCCAGCTCCACGAACCCCCAATCGTGCACTAACCGTATGACACGAGCGACGTGTAAAACCGCAATAACGCAATGACGTATAACGCAGTTAGAAAAGTCATATACAAACACACAAGCTAGCACATCATGCTGCAATATGCGGCGCACTTGCGCAGCTGATATAGTTCCCTCGAATTCCGTGTCCCGACCATCCAGAACCCACCCACCACTGCAGATACGGCTGACCGCTGTCCCTGGTGTCGTCGGCAGGTACTGTCGTTTACGGCGCTGTCCGCCAGATGTCTCTGCTACGTGTGCGTGCCGTCCGTGTGGGTCCTGGTGCCGGCGCAGCTGCTGGTCGGCCTCACCGAGACGCTGTTCTGGCGCGCCGCGCACGTGTTCGTCGACAAAGTGGCGCACGACGGTGAGATGCTCTCCGTGATGGTGGTGGTGGTGATGGTCTCGATGTTGATCGTAATGCTCCGTGGTAGTGGTGGTGATGGTCTCGATGTTGATGGTAATGCTCTCCATGATGGTGCAGGTGGTAATGGTCTCGATGTTGATGGTAATGCTCTCCGTGATGGTGGTGGTGATGCTCTCAATGTTGATGGTAATGCTCTCCATGATGGTGCAGGTGGTAATGGCCTCGATGTTGATGGTAATGCTCTCAATGATGGTGCAGGTGGTGATGGTCTCGATGTGGATGGTAATGCTCTCCATAATGGTGCAGGTGGTAATGGTCTCGATGTTGATGGTAATGCTCTCCGTGATGGTGGTGGTGGTGATGGTCTCGATGTGGATGGTAATGCTCTCCATGATGGTGGTGGTGGTAATGGTCTTGATGTTGATGGTAATGCTCTCCGTGATGGTGGTGGTGGTAATGGTATCGATGTTGATGGTAATACTCTCCATGATGGTGGTGGTGGTGATGGTCTCGATGTGGATGGTATTGCTCTCCATGATGGTGGTGGTGGTGATGGTCTCGATGTTGATGGTAATGCTCTCCGTGATGGTGGTGGTGGTGATGGTCTCGATGTTGATGGTAATGCTCTCCGTAATGGTGGTGGTGGTGGTGGTGATGGTCTTGATGTTGATGGTAATGCTCTCCGTGATGGTGGTGGTGGTAATGGTCTCGATGTTGATGGTAATGCTCTCCATGATGGTGATGGTGGTAATGGTCTCGATGTGGATGGTAATGCTCTCAATGATGGTGCAGGTGGTAATGGTCTCGATGTGGATGGTAATGCTCTCCATGATGGTGCAGGTGGTAATGGTCTCGATGTTGATGGTAATGCTCTCCATGATTGTGCAGGTGGTAATGGTCTCGATGTTGATGGTAATGCTCTCCATGATGGTGCAGGTGGTAATGGTCTCGATGTTGATGGTAATGCTCTCCATAATGGTGCAGGTGGTAATGGTCTCGATGTTGATGGTAATGCTCTCCATGATGGTGCAGGTGGTAATGGTCTCGATGTTGATGGTAATGCTCTCCATGATGGTGGTGGTGGTGATGGTCTCGATGTTGATGGTAATGCTCTCCATGATGGTGCAGGTGGTAATGGTCTCGATGTTGATGGTATTGCTCTCCATGATGGTGGTGGTGGTGATGGTCTCGATGTTGATGGTAATGCTCTCCATGATGGTGGTGGTGGTGATGGTCTCGATGTTGATGGTAATGCTCTCCATGATGGTGCAGGTGGTGATGGTCTCGATGTTGATGGTAATGCTCTCCATGATGGTGGTGGTGGTGATGATCTCAATGTTGATGGTAATGCTCTCCATGATGGTGGTGGTGGTGATGGTCTCGATGTTGATGGTAATGCTCTCCATGATGGTGCAGGTGGTGATGATCTCGATGTGGATGGTAATGCTCTACATGATGGTGGTGGTGGTAATGGTCTTGATGTTGATGGTAATGCTCTCCATGATGGTGGTGGTGGTGATGGTCTCGATGTTGATGGTATTGCTCTCCATGATGGTGGTGGTGGTGATGGTCTCGATGTGGATGGTAATGCTCTCCATGATGGTGGTGGTGGTAATGGTCTCGATGTTGATGGTAATGCTCTCCGTGATGGTGCAGGTGGTAATGGCCTCGATGTGGATGGTAATGCTCTCCATGATGGTGCAGGTGGTAATGGTCTCGATGTTGATGGTAATGCTCTCCATGATGGTGCAGGTGGTGATGGTCTCGATGTTGATGGTAATGCTCTCCGTGAGGGTGCAGGTGGTAATGGTCTCGATGTTGATGGTATTGCTCTCCATGATGGTGGTGGTGGTAATGGTCTCGATGTTGATGGTAATGCTCTCCGTGATGGTGGTGGTGGTGATGGTCTCGATGTTGATGGTAATGCTCTCCGTGATGGTGGTGGTGGTAATGGTCTCGATGTTGATGGTAATGCTCTCCATGATGGTGGTGGTGGTAATGGTCTCGATGTTGATGGTAATGCTCTCCGTGATGGTGGTGGTGGTGATGGTCTCGATGTTGATGGTAATGCTCTCCATGATGGTGGTGGTGGTGATGGTCTCGATGTTGATGGTATTGCTCTCCATGATGGTGGTGGTGGTAATGGTCTCGATGTTGATGGTAATGCTCTCCGTGATGGTGGTGGTGGTGATGGTCTCGATGTTGATGGTAATGCTCTCCGTGATGGTGGTGGTGGTGATGGTCTCGATGTTGATGGTAATGCTCTCCATGATGGTGGTGGTGGTAATGGTCTCGATGTTGATGGTAATGCTCTCCATGATGGTGGTGGTGGTGATGGTCTCGATGTTGATGGTAATGCTCTCCGTGATGGTGGTGGTGGTGATGGTCTCGATGTTGATGGTAATGCTCTCCATGATGGTGGTGGTGGTGATGGTCTCGATGTTGATGGTATTGCGGCACATAGGGGTGAGATACTGAAATAACGGTCATGCTACGCACCAAGATGAGCCACGCTCAGATCAGGAGGCCGCTCAGATCAGGAGGCCGCTCAGATCAGGAGGCCGCTCAGATCAGGAGGCCGCTCAGATCAGGAGGCCGCTCAGATCAGGAGGCCGCTCAGATCAGGAGGCCGCTCAGATCAGGAGGCCGCTCAGATCAGGAGGCCGCTCAGACCAGGAGGCCGCCCAGATCAGGAGGCCGCAAGAGTAGTTTGATGCTCGATCGATGGATAAAGCGTTTTATCCATCGATGCCGCTTAGCAGTTAGCAACATTATGTATATCAGCCTGGATCTCACGTAACCTTCACATCGGCTCTTACCAACACTAATTTTTCTGTATGTTAATTTTTCTGTATACTTCATGGCTCTGACAAATGGATTTGAGTTTTACCTTATTTTTAGTGTTCAACATTGTTATTTACCAACATGGATTTTGCTTATCAGTACTTACCGAGACGGATTTTACTATATGCGTTACACTATATGCGTTACACTATATGCGTTACACTATATGCGTTACACTATATGAGTTACACTATATGCGTTACACTATATGGGTCTGCCAAATTAGTTTGAATTTGGCTGTATTGCTTGTGCTGAGCATATTTAAGTATTGAACCCATCCTCGGCAGGTCACCAGCAGAGCATGCTCTCTGTTCTGGAGGCTGTGTTCGCCGCCGGCCGGTGCTGCGGCGTCCTGCTGGCTGGGGCCGCCTTCTCTGCGGTCGGCGGGGTGGCCACGTTTGCCGGGCTGGCCACGCTCAGCTCAGCCGCCGCCCTCGGCTACTACGTCATCGCCAGGTCAGTCAGAGGGCGCAGCTGCGGAGACAGGTCAGTCAGAGGTCAACCTGTGCTCAAACCGCCTGAATCAGGTCAGGTCAGTCAGAGGTCAACCTGTGCTCAAACCGCCTGCATCAGGTCAGGTCAGTCAGAGGTCAACCTGTGCTCAAACCGCCTGAATCAGGTCAGGTCAGTCAGAGGTCGACCCGTGCTCAAACCGCCTGGATCAGGTCAGGTCAGTCAGAGGTCAACCTGTGCTCAAACCACCTGGATCAGGTCAAGTCAGTCAGAGGTGGACCCGTGCTTAAACCGCCTGAATCAGGTCAGTCAGAGGTCAACCCGTGCTCAAACCGCCTGGATCAGGTCAGGTCAGTCAGAGGTCAACCTGTGCTCAAACCGCCTGAATCAGGTCAGGTCAGTCAGAGGTGCTCAAACCGCCTGCATCAGGTCAGGTCAGTCAGAGGTGCTCAAACCGCCTGAATCAGGTCAGGTCAGTCAGAGGTGCTCAAACCGCCTGAATCAGGTCAGGTCAGTCAGAGTTCGACCCGTGCTCAAACCGCCTGAATCAGGTCAGGTCAGTCAGAGGTCGACCTGTGCTCAAACCGCCTGAATCAGGTCAGGTCAGTCAGAGGTCGACCTGTGCTCAAACCGCCTGCATCAGGTCAGGTCAGTCAGAGGTGCTCAAACCGCCTGACTCAGGTCAGGTCAGTCAGAGGTCGACCTGTGCTCAAACCGCCTGAATCAGGTCAGGTCAGTCAGAGGTCAACCTGTGCTCAAACCGCCTGAATCAGGTCAGGTCAGTCAGAGGTGCTCAAACCGCCTGAATCAGGTCAGGTCAGTGAGAGGTCAACCCGTGCTCAATCCGCCTGACTCAGGTCAGGTCAGTCAGAGGTGCTCAAACCGCCTGGATCAGGTCAGGTCAGTCAGAGGTCGACCTGTGCTCAAACCGCCTGGATCAGGGCAGGTCAGTCAGAGGTGCTCAAACCGCCTGACTCGGGTCAGGTCAGTCAGAGGTCGACCCGTGCTCAAACCGCCTGAATCAGGTCAGGTCAGTCAGAGGTGCTCAAACCGCCTGACTCAGGTCAGGTCAGTCAGAGGTGCTCAAACCGTCTGGATCAGGTCAGGTCAGTCAGAGGTCGACCTGTGCTCAAACCGCCTGGATCAGGTCAGGTCAGTCAGAGGTGCTCAAACCGCCTGACTCAGGTCAGGTCAGTCAGAGGTCGACCCGTGCTCAAACCGCCTGAATCAGGTCAGGTCAGTCAGATGTCGACCTGTGCTCAAACCGTCTGAATCAGGTCAGGTCAGTCAGAGGTCAACCCAGTGTTGGATTTTTCATTTCATGACCTGGTCCCGGAGAGTAAAAATCCATAGGTGGAGAGCAATTTTTTTTTCATTTGTCAAAATTTTCATTTTTGTTTTTATTATTTTACTTGGAAAGTAAAAAAATCCTGATTTGTAATAGATATGAAATCCTTCTGAGGAAAATTACATTATATTTTAACTACAATGTCAGTAAGATCAGGCGAAAAGAGAGCAAATTTCCTGAACAAATATGAAGAGAGCAAAATTCTTTGGACCCAAAAAGTCCAGAAAATGGCCCAAATTCCAAGGCTGGGTCGACCCGTACTCAAACCGCCTGAATCAGGTCAGGTCAGTCAGAGGTGCTCAAACCGCCTGACTCAGGTCAGGTCAGTCAGAGGTCGACCCGTGCTCAAACCGCCTGACTCAGGTCAGGTCAGTCAGAGGTCGACCCGTGCTCAAACCGCCTGAATCAGGTCAGGGCAGTCAGAGGTGCTCAAACCGCCTGAATCAGGTCAGGTCAGTCAGAGGTGCTCAAACCGCCTGAATCAGGTCAGGTCAGGTCAGTCAGTTGAGGTCAGTTCAGATGTCAGCTCAATAAGTCAGAGGTCGGGTCAGGTTTGTAACAGATAAGATAAGGTCAGCTAGAGGTCAGGTCAATCACTGCTAAGGTTATGTCATTCAGAGATGTGGTTAGGTCCGTCAGAAGTGGTGCCTGATGAGGCGATCGAGTTCAGGAAGATAATCGAGTTAGCCTGGAGCAGACTAGACCACCAGTCGATTGAGCCCCGGACAGCTTGTTTGAGAGTCCGGGTCAGACGGTTCAGGGCCGGTCATGTTCAGCTTGACTCCGGGTCCGCCAATGTCAGGTGAGTGGACCGAATCACCGGACTGGGCGATGTCGTGGTGACCCGAACTGCTGTTCTCTGTACGCTGTGGTATGCGATAATGAGCTGTGCAATGCGAGGAGTCGAGACAGGCCGCCGTGAGTCGGTATTGGGACCGACTGGCCCAGCTGAGACCAGTCACGTCACATCACGTCACTTCGCGTGACGCGTCACGTGACGCCACGTCACGTCGCGTCAGCGTCGGGAGCTGCGCGGCTGGACCGTCCCGCCCGGCGGCGCCGCCCGTCTGACCGCCGTCCGCCCGGCGGCATCGCTCGTCTGTCGTCTCTCGTTACCCATCTACCGTCGGTCGTCGGTCGTCGGTCGTCGGTCGTCGGTCGTCGGTCGTCGGTCGTCGGTCGTCGGTCGTCTGTCGTCGGTCGTCGGTCGTCGGTCGTCGGTCGTCGGTCGTCGGTCATCGGTCGTCTGTCGATCGCCTCGGCCCGGCCGATCTCTGGATGGGACACAGCCGGAGGACACAGCGCGCCGAGTGAAGTTCAGGTGAGTGCCTGATGTGAACGTCTTTGAGTTCTTGGTTAATACTTGTCATCACTTCTTCCCTTTCTTGCTTCTTTGTTCCCTCCTTCAATCTGTTTGTTTCCACCTCTGGCTCTGTCTTTCACGCTTCCCTCCCTGCTTCCTCATCTCTTCATTGCCTTCTTAACTCTCCTGTCTATCCTTTCGTCTATACCTTCATTCCTTTCCCTGTTCCGTCTTCCCCATTGGCCGACTTTCTACCGGTTTCTGTCTTTCGCCGGTAACACATTGCCCGAAATGCACTGGCGCACCACTTTCTGCCCTGTCAGCTGCCACATTTGCAGACGTGAACACCCTATCAGTGTATTATCCTTTCACGACGGGATCGTGCGGGTGCCGTTTTTGGTTGGAACAAATACTTTGCCGTGGGCGACACATAACCGTAGTAGTTGAAACGCCCAAAAACTAACCCGGCACCATGTCGTTTTGGCCATAACTTGAAAGTGTGATCGTTTTGGCATAAAAGCCTTAATCTGACCATAGCTGGTATGAGCTGCCCACCATATGCTTTGTGTCGCGATCGAATGCAATTGGTTGCGGTTGGTTGGTTCCCATGCAGCCAACATACGGCTCATACTTATCCGCGCCTGGACTTTTGTTGACTTGGACTTCACTTCTGGACGTCTTTTATGTGCGCTATTTTCCTTGGTTAGTCGACACTGTTTCCATTGGAGGAGAGCGCATAGGGACGTATCCGTAGATCTTCCCAAGGCATTACTTTGGATTCCATGTGGCTAACATATACTGGCTGAGAACTGGTGGACGTGTTGAGAGTCAGACTTGTAACCGACTCCGAGTTGAGTCATGAATCGACTCATAAGTCGGACATTGTTGGATGAGTCATGAGTCGAGTCGATTCAATTTACAAAACAGCATTTGAGTCAAGAGTTGGGTCGATTCAATTAAAAAAGCAGCACTTGAGTCAAGAGACGAGTCGATTCAATTGTTAAAAACAGCATTTGAATCAAGAGTTTAGTTGATTCAGTTTTTTTTAAAACAGCACTTGAGTCAAGAGTCGAATCAGTTCTTCGGCTATTGAGTCAGACTTGAGTCGACTCAAACAAATTTGAGTCGTTACAAGTCTGGTTGAGAGTCAGCAAACCCAGCAGCTCTACGTGCTGGGGTGGTGTCATTACCCTGCAAATCCGGCAGCTCTACCATTTGGTAGTTGGTGTCGATGTCCTGCCAATCCTGCAGCTCTACCGTGGGTGGTGGTGTTGGCGTGTGGTCGGTTTTTGCCGCAGGCGAAACTGGACGCCGGTTAGCCGGCCCGGAATGGGGGCAGGTTAATGGGGACAGGGTGTTGCAGAGGGGGAGAGGGGGGGGGGGGGGCGGAACCCAAGTGGGCGTGATGCCAGGCTGGTCACTGGTGGTGCTTGATCAAGACGGAGTACGGACTAGAGAGAAGAGACCCCGGCGGACCCTGATGGCGCCCGATGGACCCTGGCAGACAACATGGGACACGACTTAGTGGCCACAACTTATACACATGTGTCATACTTTGACAGGCCATTGCTCTGAGAGGACCGGAGCGTTTTCGTATTTTACCAAAGTATCGTTAGAAAACCTTGGTTCTCGGACACCGCAGTACGGTGGCACCCGGCCACGGTACTGCGGTATGTGTACAGGATCACATGGGACGCGGCGGTACTCACCAGAGAGCATCATCTGCCCCCCCCCCCCCCCCCCAGTCACAGTGAGGTCACGTCACGAGACCCCGATATGGCGCGGTGTTCCGCTGACGATCTCCGGCCGTGGCGTCTGCCGGCCTCCGGAGAGAGGATCATGATGCCATATTCTCTCCGGCCGTGGCGTCTGGCGGCCGCCGGAGAGAGGATCATGATACCATATTATCTCCGGCCGTGGCGTCTGGCGGCCGCCGGAGAGAGGGTCATGATGCCATATTATCTCCGGCCGTGACGTCTGGCGGCCGCCGGAGAGGGGATCATGATGCCATATTCTCTCCGGCCGTGACGTCTGCCGGCCGCCGGAGAGGGGATCATGATGCCATATTCTCTCCGGCCGTGACGTCTGCCGGCCGCCGGAGAGGGGATCATGATGCCATATTCTTTCCGGCCGTGACGTCTGCCGGCCGCCGGAGAGAGGATCATGATGCCATATTATCTCCGGCCGTGACGTCTGGCGGCCGCCGGAGAGGGGATCATGATGCCATATTCTCTCCGGCCGTGACGTCTGCCGGCCGCAGGAGAGAGGATCATGATGCCATATTTTCTCCGGCCGTGACGTCTGCCGGCCGCCGGAGAGGGGATCATGATGCCATATTATCTCCGGCCGTGGCGTCTGCCGGCCGCCGGAGAGGGGATCATGATGCCATATTCTCTCCGGCCGTGACGTCTGCCGGCCGCCGGAGAGGGGATCATGATGCCATATTATCTCCGGCCGTGACGTCTGGCGGCCGCCGGAGAGAGGATCATGATGCCATATTATCTCCGGCCGTGACGTCTGGCGGCCGCCGGAGAGAGGATCATGATGCCATATTCGGTGGCTCTCGCTGCCGAGCTGCAGCGGCGGCGGCGGCGACCGGCGGCGGCAGTGGGCGTTGGGGGGGGGGGGGGCGGCGGCAACGGCGGCGACCGGCGATGGCAGTGGGCGGTGGACGGGGGCGGCGGCGGCGGGCGGGGGTGGGGGGGGGGGTGGCTGGCGGGGGCGGGGGCGGCGGCGGCGGGCGGGGGCGGCGACGGCAGTGGGCGGTGGACGGGGGCGGCGGTGGGCGGAGGCGGCGGTGGGCGGCGGCGGGCGGGGGTGGTGGTGGGCGCGGGCGGTGGCGGTGGCGGTGGCGGTGGACGGGGGTGGTGGCGGGCGGGGTGGTGGCGGGCGGGCGGGGGCGGGCGGGGGTGGGAGCGGTGGCGGTGGCCGGTGGGCGGTGGGCGGCAGAAGGACACCAGCGGAGGCGGAGGCCGGTGGGCGGTGGGCGGCGGGCGGTGGGCGGCAGAAGGACACCAGCGGAGGCGGAGGCCGGTGGCGGTGGGCGGTGGGCGGCAGAAGGACACCAGCGGAGGCGGAGGCGGGGACAGCGTGCACTGGTTGGTAGGGAGATGGCTCTCTGGATGACGACTCCTATGTTGATTGCCAAACTCGTCTGGTTGTTAGGGAGATGGCTCTCTGGATGACGACTCCTATGTTGATTGCCAAACTCGTCTGGTTGTTAGGGAGATGGCTCTCTGGATGACGACTGCTATGTTGATTGCCAAACTCGTCTGGTTGTTAGGGAGATGGCTCTCTGGATGACGACTGCTATGTTGATTGCCAAACTCGTTGATATCGATCCTCAGACTGGATTAGGGAGTTGCCGTCCAAACTCGGTATCAATATCAACATGCCAGCATTCGTCAGCAT